>OY769909.1:16951528-16959028 GCA_963669185.1 Dyspetes luteomarginatus | reverse complement strand
GATACAAATTAAGAGGCTGCTAATTAGTCAAATGTCTCAGGTAAAAGTTGCCCAGAGGCCAAACTAACGAGAGAAGAAGAGATAGATGGGAGTTTAGAGAAGCTATTAAGTGGGTAGAAAGGTTATGGGCTAAGGATATGGGCATAATAGATCTTTGAGGAAAGATAAAGCGGTCACGGTGGCCTTCGAGCAGCATAAAAATCAGAGTCGTTCGGGCGCCATTATAATTTAGAAATTTGCACTGGTTCGTTTGGTTACTGACAATCTTGGCCATCACAAACAGTTTGAATTTTTCTCCTCCCCTATATATCTATATATATAAATAACTACGGTGTACGGTGAAATATATATATATTTATATACGGTGTACGGTGAAATATATATATATATATATATATATATATATATATATATACACACATATTCCTGGTAAAAAAGAATCCATCAGTAAAATAAGACAACAAGCTCTCAGGAGTTTGAGTGCCAACTAGATTGGCTTTATCGTCACGAGGGTTGAGCTGAGCTCTAAGTATAAAATCGTTCGTCAAAGGTCTCATTGTAACGAGAAGCCAATCGAGCGGTCACGGTGACCTTCGAGCAGCATGAAATTCAGAGTCGTTCGGGCGCCATCATAGTTTAGAAATTTGTACTGGTACGTTTGGTTGCTCACAATCGTGACCATCACAAGCAGTTTGGATTTTTCTCCTCCCCTATATATCTATATATATAAATAAATACGGTGTACGGTGAAAAAAAAATATATATATATATATATATTTTTAACGTACACACATATTTCTGGTAAAAAAAATCCATCAGTAAAATAAGACAACTAACTCTCAGGAGTTTGAGTGCCAACTAGATTGGCTTTATCGTTACGAGGGTTGAGCTGAGCTGTAAGTATAAAATCGTTCGTCAAAGGTCTCGTTGTAACGAGGAGCCTTAATGGAGGGTCTCCTGTCTCTCCCTTATATTAGCTACTATATATATATGTGTGTGTGTGGGTTTCACCCTCGAAAAGCCCAAGGAATTCGTTTTTTTTTTTCTCTTATTGTCAACACAGGAGATTTTAGTCACTGCTGATTTAACTTGGGCAAAATTGTCCACAAAGAATCGTTTCTTTGCTCACCAGAGTCAAGATGGAAAGATGAAACTATCGACAAGTGGAAATGAAAAATAAATGAAGAAAAAGTGAAACAAAAATGAAGAGAAAAAAAAAATAACAAAAAAGGGTCCAAGTAGATTAGACGATGAAATTTCGACAGATGAGCTCACGAGCAAAACGATGATGAGGTTGTCACGAACCCCAATCTCACGTACAGACAATACATCGATATATATATATATATATAAGGCGGAGTATAATATCATCAGCGTGTGCCAAAAGGCCCAACGAAAAAGAAGAAGAAAGGACAGAAAAAAAAAACAAAACAAAACAAAAGATAACCAAGTGTGCAAAGCTCGCTGATCGTTTTCTTCTGTGTTAGGTAGGATCGTGCTTATACCGCACACTTCGGCGTAAAAAGAAAAGGGAGCAGAATATTGGAGAGGGGCAGTCTGGCGGGTGTAATATTACAGGGCTCGAAGCAGCAGAAACAGCAGAAACAGCAGCAGCAGCAGAAGCAGCAGCAGCAGCTATGGCAGAGCAACAGCAGGACTTTCGGACAACTCTTGGGTGGTGTCCGTTGCTGCTTGTCGGTTCATTTCACTCCCCCTCACCCTCTCGCTCTTTTATTTCTTTCTCTCTCGTTCTCTTTTACTTTTTTCTCGCTCGCTCGCTCGCTCAACTCGATGATTATGCCTCGTACACTCGCGTATGGGGCGACCGGAAGGTTTCCTCAAACCACCCGAAGCCTCGATCCAAAACAGCTATATATTGTAACATTATTATAGTGGTCCTATTATGATGTTTTGCCGATCATCTCTTCTCTAACGTAATATATATATATATATATATATATATATATATATATATATATATATATATTGGACCACTCCTCTCCACCGTGTAATACGTTATTGAGTATGTCATGCACTAAATAA
The DNA here is from genome assembly GCA_963669185.1 of Dyspetes luteomarginatus. Taxonomy (NCBI): domain Eukaryota; kingdom Metazoa; phylum Arthropoda; class Insecta; order Hymenoptera; family Ichneumonidae; genus Dyspetes; species Dyspetes luteomarginatus. The sequence continues at coordinate 16,956,985 of OY769909.1, read as the reverse complement.
TGTTCAATCAGTTATATATATATATATAGATATATAAAATAATATGATAGGAAAAAAATAAGTCGCTTTCCACAATATATATATATATATATATATATATATATATATATATATATATACATATTGTGGAAAGCGACTTATTTTTTTTCTATGATATTTAGCTAGGGACGAGCATCACTAGAGTTCCCTATACACCGGACCACCAACAATCGTATTATCATTACGTATAAATTACGCGAGGGGTTACGGGGAATCGAATAATAATAATAATAATAATAATAATAATAACTCATCGATCGGCACACCCAACGAGTTCCATGAATGGGCCTTAATATAAACATAATAAAGAAGAGGATACACAATGGGGAAAAAAAGATCGAGTTATCATTTTGCTCTACCCTCTGTATCAAGCTCTCGTGATCGAAGCTCATCTCGTTTTCACGCTGAACGAGAAGGTGGCAAAGAACACACACGAACCAACCTCCTGCTGTTACCGCCATTTTCCTGATTGAAATCTGAATCCTCGTGATAATCCTTTTCTACGTGTGCTATCTTTGTACTACAAAATATTCTCTCTCTCTCTCTCTCTCTCTGTCCTCTTTCTCTCTCTCTCTCTCTCATTCTCCCCTCTTTCTCTCTAGAGATTACCAAGACTCATTTTATTCTCATCGTCCACTCGGTTAGAGGGTTAAAGTAACAAATTTTACCTGTCGAAAGTTCCACTTTTTTTTTTTTTTTTTTTTTTTTTTTTTTTTTTTTTTTTTTTCTCGTATCGATCGATTGTTAAAGGGTCAAGAGAGAAAGAGAGAGAGAGAGAGAGAACGGTTAATCGAAGGCAAAAATCATGGGACACAGTAGCCAAAATTGCTGCAAGAGAGATGGAATACGAAGATACTTTTGTATTTTTTGAGAATGAGAAATGAAAAGATCTCACGCTTTGTATATATATAATGGATCAACCAGAAAGGTATATATATATATATGTATACCTGTCTGTTTGATCCATTTTTACGATCTCTTAGGTAGCAAATTGAGCACAAACTCCATTCTTTTCTTCTTATTTATTTTTATTTTTTTTCTACATTCGTTTTGGGTGCTGAGAAATCTTCTCCCCCCCCCCCTCCCTGCGCCCCTCCCAGAACCCCCTCTGAGATCTCGTGGCTTAAATGGACCGCACACTTGTTCCGATATTTCAAGACTTATATTGTACAGCTAACCGAGTGGTTTTTTTTTGTTTTGTTTTTTTTTGCAAGAAAATAATATCGAAAATATGAAAAAAAATATATATATATATTTTCAAGTTTTTCATACGTGTAAGTACACGGGGGATTAGCCCGAGGATAAAAGCATTCTCGATGAAGGGGGTAAAAATTTCAAGGCATGGAAATGATTTTCGGCCATCTGGACTGTCCTTGGTCACCGAGACGAGAGTATGAAAAAAAAAAAAAAAAAAAACAACAAGAAGAAGGAAACTCTCTTTGCTGATTCGACGTTTATCCTCTACTCGAGGCTCAAAACGGGCCAAACAAGATCGCGAGCTACTGAACCGGTCAGGACACCCATCTTGGACGGGGAATTTTGGGACTGGAAAAACTTCCGTAACTCCTTCACTCTATTATTATATCCCTCGCTCGTTTGTGGTTTTTCCTTTATCCCATAATCCAATCTTAAACCGTGGAAACGGAAAGGGAATAGGAAAAAAAAAAAAAAAAAAGAAAAAAATGTAAATCTTTTTCACGACTCCTTTCATGCTTCACGGTCGGGGGTTGCTCCTCCCCTGCTCGTACGCGAGTTTCTCCTTTCCGGCAGGATTTTCCCCCCACTGCTGCCATCTTTCTCTTGGCACCGGTGGTGGAAAAATCGGTTTAATATATATATATATATATTAAACCGATTTTTATTATATATATATATATATATATATATATATATATATATATATATATAGCCGAGAATTCAATATGGAATTGTTGGAATGGATACTATTCGAATTTTCAGATTTCACAATGGGAGACAAATATATTTCTAGCCAGTTTTTCTCAACGTTTTTCGTATACATTTCGTCCCGGTCAAATGTAAGAAAAAGGGTCCACGCATGTTAGAAAGAAAAAAAAGGCCTCATATTTTAAGAGGAACATCATATAAGGCCCTCAATTTTTTTTCTATTTTTTTTATCAATAATTTAATTTAATTAAATTTATCAATAGTTTTTCTCAACGTTTTCGTATACATTTCGTCCCGGTCAAATGTAAGAAAAAGGGTCCACGCATGTTAGAATGAAAAAAAAGGCCTCATATTTTAAGAGGAATATCATATAAGGCCCTCAATTTTTTTTCTATTTTTTTTATCAATAATTTAATTTAATTAAATTTATCAATAGTTTTTCTCAACGTTTTCGTATACATTTCGTCCCGGTCAAATGTAAGAAAAAGGGTCCACGCATGTTAGAATGAAAAAAAAAGGCCTCATATTTTAAGAGGAATATCATATAAGGCCCTCAATTTTTTTTCAATTTTTTTTTATCAATAATTTTTCGATTTATGAATGATTTTTTTTTTTTCCCCGATAGTAAAATGAAAATAATTGCGAAATTTTTCGATGATTCCTCATTTTCCTATTTTATGGAGAAAATTATAGCCGAGAAAAATTATTCCATTGTGGGTGTGCATGGACGACGACGACGACGACGACGACGACGACGAAGCGCCGCCGGGAAACACCTGGCGCAGTTTCTCGTTTGCTTTCGGCTTGTCCATTCTCTGCACACATATTAGTCCAGCATGCTTTTACGTTTACCTTTCGATCATCGTCATGCGTATTATCCCAAACTGTGTTCGCATTATACCGCTTCTCACTTTTACATCTTTCATGGCTAAAAATGGACTTGATCATTTTCCATCGACTCGTATTGTTCCGTTTCGCTCGAATTTTCAATTCAGCACAAAAATTCATTATTTTTCAGGCCTGATATATATATATATATATATATATACCAAAATTAAATAAAAAATTTCATCTAATTAATTTTTTTTTTTTATTTTTTTTTTATCTCTAATTTGCGGAATCATCGAGTTTGAAGGGCTTGAAAAAAAATGGTAAAATATTGAAAAAGAGGATTCTCGTTGAAAAAATTGTGACAATTTTTTGTCTTGAGTTCCAAAAAAATTGTTTTCAATTATGCCATATATATAATTCAGGTAATGGTTAAATGTGAAATATAAAAAAGTATAAATAATGATAGAGTATAATATATGGGATAAGCTGTTCTATTTTCACCTCTTTCGATGATAGTCATCATTGGCCTATGACTATCTCTCTCGTTCTATTACGTTTAACAGGCTAATAAATGGAAAGCCTTCAACTGGGTTGGAGCTCGACATACATCCTATCGCTTATCGTACATACGAATGTAGATATAGGTATATATGTATAAGATATATTACTTGTGCCTCTTTACGCACGCACATATATATATATATATGTATATATATATATATATATATATATATATATATAAAACACACACGATCGTATATATATATATATATAACACACACGATAAAATGCAGCAGAGCCCACGCGCTTCGTGGCGCCAGCATGGCAAGCGACGTGACGTTTGCCTATTGGCTATCAACGCCTCCTCTCTTTACTCGCGCATCTGTATACGTATAGAGCCCCCCCCCCCCCCGCCCACCCCCAATCCCCAACCCACCAAGATACCATAAAGAGAGTCATTCGGAATCCAGCCTCGCGACCAACTATCCTTCGCACCGGTACAATTGTGCCTAATGAAAAAATTGGAACGAGTCATCGAATAAATGAAATAAAAGCTCATTTCCGCGTGGTCGCGTGGTCGCGGTCGCTACGTTTCCCCATATCACGTAACACGTTGTATGCTCTCAAGAAAAATTTTCATTGTCTTCCAAGTACCGAAGCAAACTCATATATATATATATATATATATATATATATCTATGCTTACTTTTTCGACGAATTAATGAAAAAGAAAAAAAAGAAAAAAAAATTTAAAAAAATTCGCACTATGAAATATTTGCAATAAAAACTCGCAATTTTCAAAACACTCGATAAATTGAGATTAAAAAATGTTTTTATAATTCATTCAATTTTTATATATGGCAAAGAAAAAGCTAAATTTTTATACTATTTTATTTTATTTAGTAAACGATTGTGACATTTTTTTCCACTTTGCATATATATATATAACACACGAGGCAAATGTAAAATTGAGATTAAAAAATGTTTTTATAATTCATTCAATTTTTATATATGGCAAAGAAAAAGCTACATTTTTATACTATTTAATTTTATTTAGTAAACGATTGTGACATTTTTTTCCACTTTGCATATATATATATAACACACGAGGCAAATGTATCTACTCGTCCACATGGAAGTGTGTCGTGCTCCGTGGGTTTCTAGTTTATTTATCTTTCGAACGAGAGTCAGTAATATGAGGGTCTCGCGAGTTCACATTGGCTCACAAAAAAAAAAAAAAAAAATAAAAAAAAAAAAAACAACAGAGAGCATCGACTGTAATACGCACGAGAAGAAATATTCTGAGCGATATATGAGTGCAGCCAAGTGGCGCGCGATTCCTCCAAATAGATCGATATTGAAAAATATCATCGTTGAGTGTAATACAAAAATAGATTTGAGATGGTAACGAACAACATATATATATATATATAACCGAAGACTCATGACCTTCTCTTGCTGATTGTTCTAGTCGCTATTTTTGCATGACGAATTGCCGATATCGTGGCACTGGTAATCGAATTAAACGTGTGCAGCTCTCGGAAAAAATACATTTTCAAGCGTATCAATAATCACTAAAAAAAAAAAAAAAGTCTGAAAATTAAATAGCCCAAGAAGCAATTTAAATAATTAGGACTGCCATTTTGATAATTTTGAGTTTTCGTTAGGATTTTATGGGTAAATCATCTGGCAAGTATGAATATATTTTAATCTTTTGTTTTCTCTCGAAATTATTACCACAACTATTATTATTATTACCGTGATAGCTACATTGATAAATTTAAACAAAATGCGATTCTGCCAACATCAGGAAAATACTGAAAAGTCGAAAAGAGAATTTAGAATAATGCGAAAAGAAGAAAATGGATCGACGAAAATGATGAAAAAAAAAAAAAAAACAAAGGACCCTATCTCCCCCCCCCCCCCAACGCGCCTCTCACGGACCTTGTGTAAAAGGGACGATGTTAAAATCTTATCGTATGGGTCTAACGTATACTCGGAATCGGATAATTTGTAATGCAAAAAGCTTTCTTGGAAAGTCGAGGATCGCTAACATGGTGCATTTCTTCTTCGTCGTCGTCGTCGTCGTCCGTCGTTGTCGTCGTCGTAGTCGTCGTCGTCGTCGACGTTGTCGTTGTAACTAAGCAAAAGAGAATAAGTTACGTGCAGGCGACACCGTTC
>OY769909.1:16939028-16946528 GCA_963669185.1 Dyspetes luteomarginatus | reverse complement strand
TTACTTTTGGGGTTGGCCAAAAAGTCGATTGCGTTTTTTTTTTCCCCAATAGATATAGACAAACATGTCTTGAGATGTGACTTAATTTCAAATCACAAATTTATTATATAATTTGACAGTTTGCAGTTTAAGGGTGTACAGAATTACTTTTGGGATTGGCCAAAAAGTCGATTGCGTTTTTTTTCCCCCCCAATAGATATAGACAAACATGTCTTGAGATGTGATTTAATTTCAAATCACAAATTTATTATATAATTTGACAGCTTGCAGTTTAAGACTGTACAGAATTACTTTTGGGGTTGGCCAAAAAGTCGATTGCGTTTTTTTTTTCCCCAATAGATATAGACAAACATGTCTTGAGATGTGACTTAATTTCAAATCACAAATTTATTATATAATTTGACAGTTTGCAGTTTAAGGGTGTACAGAATTACTTTTGGGATTGGCCAAAAAGTCGATTGCGTTTTTTTTTCCCCCCAATAGATATAGACAAACATGTCTTGAGATGTGACTTAATTTCAAATCACAAATTTATTATATAATTTGACAGTTTGCAGTTTAAGGGTGTACAGAATTACTTTTGGGATTGGCCAAAAAGTCGATTGCGTTTTTTTTTCCCCCCAATAGATATAGACAAACATGTCTTGAGATGTGATTTAATTTCAAATCACAAATTTATTATATAATTTGACAGCTTGCAGTTTAAGACTGTACAGAATTACTTTTGGGGTTGGCCAAAAAGTCGATTGCGTTTTTTTTTCCCCAATAGATATAGACAAACATGTCTTGAGATGTGATTTAATTTCAAATCACAAATTTATTATATAATTTGACAGTTTGCAGTTTAAGACTGTACAGAATTACTTTTGGGGTTGGCCAAAAAGTCGATTGCGTTTTTTTTTTCCCCAATAGATATAGACAAACATGTCTTGAGATGTAACTTAATTTCAAACCTCAAATTTATTATATAATCCAATGATTTATTGGCAAATCTAATAATAAAACGAGGCATCTATAAAATACGTGATATGAGGGTATTGGAAAAAAAAACAAAAAAAAAAAACAAATAATCGTAAATCGAAACGAAACAAAAACTGCTAACTATATACGGGGTAACATTAAGGGCATGCGAGAGAATTATGCGAGGCAAACAACCAAAAAAAAGAACGAGGTAAAGAGAACGAAGGAGAAAAAAAAAGTGGCACGTTTCTCTCTCTCTCTCTCTCTCTCTCGCCCCTTTTTTTTTTCGCTCGCCAGTCCGTATATATGCGCTGGGTGTTCTTTATCGCGCACCGGTACACGCCAAGGGTTCCTTGAAAATTAATGGACCGCCTCTTTTTCTACGAGAAACTCACAATGTATATAAATATATATATATATATATATATATATCCAATAACGACCTCTGGGGTTATAACTTTGCCTCACTCTCTCCCTCTCTCTCTCTCGTTTTTTTTCTCTCTCTGTAAGGGGCAAAGAGGTACAAGAGATATTGTGCGTGTCGTTCTTTGGTACACCATCAGCTCTTACCCCGGGTCTCTGACGCGTCGGCGTTGTAGAGCAGATCCGGCGCCCACCCGGAAAAGCCGATACTCACGACAAATTCCACGTCCCGGATTCTTTTTATCGGCAACTTCTTCACGTCGAGACACTCCCTCCCTCGCTCTATTATTTTCACACTCTTTGTGAAACGCACGTTTTTTTTTTCTTCTTCTTTTTCTATAATGCTCGCCCCACCCCCCCCCACTCACGTCCTTAAAAAAAAAGTGTCAAACTCAATGAAAAAGAAAAAAAAAAAAATTAAATTTAAAAAAAATAAGAAGAATTTTTACTTCAGGTAATTTCAATTGTATTTTGTGCGTATAGCACGGGCGAACGATAATCATCAGTCAAAGAAAATTCACAGCACTCGCAATCTTATCTAATGTGTCTCCGTCGATTTGAGAAACGAGACAGAAACCACGATATTTGATTTAAAAAAAAAATAAAAAAAATAACATTCAAAGTATTGCGATGCTCGTTACGACGATATTGCGTGAGGCAACGAACGAATTTACATATATATTCTCAAATACGACACAATAATAATAATAATAATAATAATAATAATAATTCAATATAATCACCACCTTGTAATACAAACTTCCGAGCGACCTCAATTTGAAAAATATTTGTACCAAATATACATATATATATATATATATACTTTTTTTGTTTACCTTTTTTAATGTCCAATGAGGTAAGAAAGTCCGCGAAAGAACGGACGGTAAAAAAGAAAGAAAGAAGAAAAGCAAAACGTTGCTTGTTCGACGAACGCACAATCGCGACTAATCAGCCTGAGAGAAAAATGTTTAAAGCCACGAGAAATACAGATAGGATTATCAGGAATTTGATAACAATCTCACTCACGAAAGTATGTTGAGGCGCCAGTTTTACTATCGGCTCGTGAAATATGAAATATTTTATCACTGAGGTAAAATCACGATTATAAATAATAATAAAATATTCGTTCCACGTGGGCATATGTAAGAATAAAAATTTAATAATATAGATGAGCCCAGAGTCGTGAAACGCACAGTGAGACGAGACAATAAGAAAGCAGCATTATGCGTATGGCAAATTTCCCAGATTAAAATCGACAAGAGTGCCATTCTTATTTTTCCTAATTTTTTTTTTTACCTTTTGGTATTTTTTTTTTCCCGACATTCATAATAATAAAGATAATTTTTCAGATTTCAAATGTCCATTAAAAAAAAGAAAAAAATACTTAAAAAATAATTAAGAATTATATTGTAATTTTTTTTTTAAATGTTACTTAAAAAATTGCGAATTCGTTACATTTGTTATTGAACAAATGTAACAATACTCAAGCGGGTCTAGCACAGGTGTCGGCGGGGATATAAAATTATTGCTGTGACTGTTAAAGGTGCGATGGGTATTGTGGGGTTAGCTCGTAAGTAGTAAAACGGTAAGTAAAGTGTACCAAAATTTCTCAGTGGAATAAATATAACTGTAGCTAGTAAGAATTTTTGGTTTGTATATAAGCAGCAGGAGTAGAAATTGGGAGGATTTAAGGATTTGTAAAATTCGAAGGACGCCATGCACTGGAATAAATAAATAAATGATAAATATAACAATATTCATATGAAATATTACATATATATATATATATTAGTAATATTTCGTATGAATATTGTTATATTTATTATTTATATATTTATTCCAGTGCATGGCGTCTTTCGAATTTTACAAATATATATATATATATATATGTGTGTAAAATTCGAAAGACGCCATGCACTGGAATAAATAAATAATACCCATCGCACCTTTAACAGTCACAGCAATAATTTTATATCCCCGCCGACACCTGTGCTAGACCCGCTAGAGAGAGAGAGAGAGAGAGAGCGGATCGATTGTTTTTCAATTGAAAAAAAAAAAAAAAATTAACGGGCTTTTTTTATTTGTTTGTTTGATGATAAAAAGAAAAAAAAAATTGTCAGGATTATGCGCTGTGCGCATTAATCATTGTGCGCTATAAATTTTAGACTGGAATGCCCCATATATGATATATAGTTTGCCATTTATCGAGACATATATATATATATATATATATATATATATATATATATATATATATATATATATATATATATACGTATAATACGGTAAGAAAGGGAGACGGAAAGAGACTGGACATAATGCATATATATGTAGATAACGGAGAGAGGGGGCAAAAAAGAGTGAGGGAGAGGGGGGGGGAGAGAGAGAGAGAGAGAGAGAGAGAGAGAGAGAGAGAGAGAGAGGTCTGCGGACCGCCGCGGCGAAATCGGACAAGTGCATCGGTGCACTCTATGCTGGTGAGCTGTAGCGACTACGGTACATGCTGTATATATATATATATATATATATATATGCTGGAATATCTACTAGTGGTCTATGCTGCTATGATACGTGCACGAGTTAAAAGAGAATTGTAAAACAACGAGAGCTCTCGTTCACGTATGTCGCTGATTCAACGTATTACGTATCAAAAGACGACTGTGGTCTAGTATTTTTTTTTCTTTTTCTTTTTTTTTTCGTTAAAATAAACTGATCGCGAAAATTATTAAAAATATTGGCTACATTATAAGTTATTGTGAGTTGGGCTAGGGACAGATGAGTTAATTTTACTAACTTTCATGATTTGTTTCTTAAATTGTTTAACCCTTTCCATACCGTGTGAAAAACGCCACCTGTTCCATGCGCATAGAAATATGAGCTTTTCTAGTTTGTTGACTTTTTTTTCCTATTCAAAGTCGTTCTAAAAATTCCTAAAAATTTATATACCTTGAACTTTGTAGAATAAATGTCTTTACTTCATTTTGCAAAAAAAAAAAATAAGTTTAGTACCATTTAATTATCGAAGAATAATCAATTGATTGGTGAGATAAATTAAATCGATCGTACACGAAAGACATGAAAATAAAAAATAATCGATATTCAGTCAATTTTTTACATATTAACCCACCCGGATTCTGGATCAGTTGAAAATTGATAAAAATAGTCCGCACCTCAGGATTTTCAGCTTATGAGATAATGGTCGGAGAGAGAGAGAGAGAGAGAGAAAAAAAAACGAGAAGAAGCGTATATAATAATGAAAATTCGTACGAGTCGGCTCGTCGAGGCACCGAGGCCGGCAAAGCAGCAGCAACAGAGTTGTACGCGATAACGGTACACCTCATGGAGACTCACGAGCTGGTGCGCAACTGCGACACAAACAGAGAGAGAGAGAGAGAGAGAGCAGATTGGAAAAGAGCGAAACGAGTCCCACGCCCGTTTAAACGCTTTAGAAAATCCAGGCTCGCGTCACGTACAGCAAACTTACATAAGCTTATAAATGATTTTTTCAAAAAATATCGCAATTTTATTTTTTTTTAATTTTTTTTTCCCACACACAACAAAATTAAATTTCCCCAGTGACAATAATTCGTCATTTGAAATAGAATTTTTCCAAGCAATAAATAAAAAAAATACAATTGCACTATTTATGTTTGAAAAACTTGAAATTTTTTTATCATTGAGCTGATTGTAGTGACGAGTAAATTTATCAAATTCAAAAATCATTAATTTTTTCCGATTATTGTTCATTTTTTTTAATATAAAGAAAAAAGATTTTTTTTTAATTAAAAAAAAAATTGTACCGATAAATATTTTCCGATTTTAATCAATTATTTTTTTACTATTTATGCCGGAAAGTATGGGAAAAAAAAAATGAAAAAAATGATTGCGAGTGTAAATGTCGACCTGAATTATTTTCAATTATTGAGAAATATATCTAACGATGATATATATTGAGAAATATATCTATCAGTTGATTTTTTTCTTCTTCTTAAATTTATTATATAAAATTTATTATAAAAAAAATTATAATAATAAAAATAAAAAAAATACGATTTTACACGAATGTATTGTAATTCACGAAGGAGAGTGAATGGAGAGAAGAGAAAAGTTGGGGACCGGAAGAGACAGAGACTATTAGAGAGAGCGAGCGAGTGACAGAGACAAGAAAAAGAGAGGTGAGAGGAGCATTATCTCTATTATTATCATTATTATTATTACTATCATTATTATTATTATCATTATTATCATTACTATTATTATCATTATCATTATTATTATACTATAGCTTCTACGGACCGTACCTTACCGGAGAGTATTAAAAAAAAAAAAAAAAAAAAAAAAATGATTGCGGGTGTAAATGTCGACCTGAATTATTTTCAATTATTCAGAAATGTATCTAACGATGTTAAATAGTTGATTTTTTTTTTTTTTTCTTAATTTTATTATCTCTCGTCTGCGTCTCGATTCGTTCTAATATTGCAATGAATAAAAAAAATAATTAAAAAAAAAAAAAAAAACGATTTTACACGAATGTATTGTAATTCACGAAGGAGAGTGAATGGAGAGAAGAGAAAAGTTGGGGACCGGAAGAGACAGAGACTATCAGAGCGAGCGAGCGAGTGAGAGAGAAAAAGAGAGGTGAGAGGAGCATTATCATTATCATTATTATCATTATTATTATTATTATTATTATTATTATTATTATTATTATTATTATTATTATTATTATTATTATTATTATTATTATTATTATTATTATTATTATTATTATTATTATTATTATTATCATTATTATTATTATTATCATTATTATTATATTATAGCTTCTGCGGACCGTACCTTACCGGAGAGTATTTAAAAAAAATAAAATAAAAAAAAAGATTGCGGGTGTAAATGTCGACCTGAATTATTTTCAATTATTGAGAAATATATCTAACGATGTTAAATATTAGTTGATTTTTTTTTTTTCTTAAATTTATTATCTCTCGTCTGCGTCTCGATTTGTTCTAATATTGCAATGAATAAAAAAAATAATTAACAAAAAAAAAAAAAAAACGATTTTACACGAATGTATTGTAATTCACGAAGGAGAGTGAATGGAGAGAAGAGAAAAGTTGGGGACCGGAAGAGACAGAGACTATCAGAGCGAGCGAGCGAGTGAGAGAGAAAAAGAGAGGTGAGAGGAGCATTATCATTATCATTATTATCATTATTATTATTATTATTATTATTATTATTATTATTATTATTATTATTATTATTATTATTATTATTATTATTATTATTATTATCATTATTATTATTATTATCATTATTATTATATTATAGCTTCTGCGGACCGTACCTTACCGGAGAGTATTTAAAAAAAATAAAATAAAAAAAAAGATTGCGGGTGTAAATGTCGACCTGAATTATTTTCAATTATTGAGAAATATATCTAACGATGTTAAATATTAGTTGATTTTTTTTTTTCTTTAATTTATTATCTCTCGTCTGCGTCTCGATTCGTTCTAATATTGCAATGAATAAAAAAAATAATTAAAAAAAAAAAAAAAAAAACGATTTTACACGAATGTATTGTAATTCACGAAGGAGAGTGAATGGAGAGAAGAGAAAAGTTGGGGACCGGAAGAGACAGAGACTATTAGAGCGAGCGAGCGAGTGACAGAGACAAGAAAAAGAGAGGTGAGAGGAGCATTATCATTATCATTATTATTATTATTATTATTATATTATAGCTTCTACGGACCGTACCTTACCGGATATCCTCGCGCAATCATGGAAATGCGGCTCGACTAAGCCCACGGGTGCGACTACTGACGGCGACGACAATGACAAACGACAACTTTCACGATTCATTTCGTTAAATTTCAAATTTATATTTCATTTGATAAAATTATATATATATATATAATAATTAATATTTGCATTAAATATTATAAAATAAAAATAATATTAAATGAATAATGTACCATTATTATTATTATTATTATTATTATTATTTTATAATGAAATAATCTATAAAATATTTCCATTTTTATAACAAACAAAATCAAGCAAATTTTTCTTATCAGCCATTGAAGCCAAATTGGATGGAGGCTCGAGAAAAAGGGAGAA
>OY769909.1:16831528-16934028 GCA_963669185.1 Dyspetes luteomarginatus | reverse complement strand
GAGAATCGAGAGGGCACAACTGACGATGAAGTTATGGTGGGGGAAATGTGGGAGAGAGAAAGAGGAGAGACGGGCTTAGAGCGAGAGAGCGAGACGGGTAGTCGCCCGCACGTTCCCGAGGCGATCGCGTCGCGTGGCTCCTCTTTGCCTTCTTCCTTCTTCGTCTTCGTCTTCGTCTTGTTCCTCCTCCTCCTCCGCGCCCTCGCTTATTTCTCGTTTCCTTCCCCCCACGAGACTTTACTGTCTCACTCTCTCAGCTTCTTCCGTCTATCGTTTCTTACGTTTTTTTTCCTTTTTTTCTGCCCCTTCCCTCTTTCACTTCCTTCCTTTGCTCGTTGCTGCGACTTCCTCGCGTTCGCAGTCAGTCCGTGACCCGAGTTTTCATCATCCCACGGACTCGTGTCCCTTTAACCTGTATATATATATATATGCATGCATATGTGCATATATATATATATATATATATATAAACTATGAGATATTCTCTCTCACTTCAGCAAGCTCGCTGACCTCACCATGTTTGATTCCAATAAAACTGTGCTCGTATATTCGTACGGCTATACACGAAAAAACGCCAATTCTTTAAAAGATTATCTCGTGTATCGTTTCGTAGACTTTGAGTATCGAATTTTTGCCACTTTCGTGACAATTTTTTGTTCAACCAAAGATATAGAGAAAACGGCTAATCGTATAACCGAAAAATATCGCGCGGGGGTTTTTCTCATCACGATTCCACCTCATTGCAAATAAAAAAGATTTAATTATTGAAAAAATGTTAATATCAATAAATTTTTTTATTATATTCGTAAAAAAAAAACATTCGTTTAAATACGACACTTGTGTTTATTAATATTTGAATTTTTCTGTGGACCCAAACGAAGATACGAGTGTCATTAGAATAAAAAAAATGGTGAGGTCATCGGGGTTGTTGAAGTGAGTGAGCCCCTGTATCACATATATGTATATATATAGACACTGCGATTTTTGTGGAATTTTTCAAGCGATTAATTTTTGCGACACTTTTACCGCATTCATTTTACTGGGGAAGAGTCTGGAAATATTTATTTTTGTCTCTCTTTCTCCTCAATACCGAAAACAATGAAAATAATAAGGACGGAGAGTCAAAACTCTCCAGAGCTTCGACGATATGAGAAGAAACAAAAAAAAGATGCTTTGGAGGTCGATTCTGTTGTCACTATTTACCGCACTCGCCTGCTATACAGGCCGCATGCATGAAAGAAATGTTTTTTCTCCCTTTTAACCAGCGAGGCTGATAGAATTTTTCGAAAGAGCGCTGAGTGACAGCTCTCTCTCCCCAACCCCTCCCCCTCCTCCTCCTATACTTAAAAACTGACTATAGTCGAGCACGAAGCTGAGAAATCCGAAGCAAGATTTTTCCGTGTTATTTTTTTTTTTTTTACCATCAGCCACTTGAAATATTTCAACAGAATATCGCAGAAAATAGAATTTTTTGTAGCTGATGATAAAGTTGCATCGTTGAATTTTATTTCCCAATATATCCTCATTATTGTATTTTTCTTTTTATATTGTGTTTTATTTAATTTTTGAATATAAAAATTGATAATTTTCGTAACTTCGTACAATAATTAATTAATCATAGGGTAGGATTTTTTGTAGGAAATAAATCCTCGATAATCCCCACGGTCCTTAGGGCCGATCTGCGCGCCTTTTACGCTCTCTCGTTCGTCATCAGGCACGAACTATACTGTGCGAAAGAGCGAAAGAGGAGAAAGCACAGAGCAGCTTTGGCTGCTGGTGCGCTGCGCAGTTGCTCGTGTGCTGCGGTTGCTGCTGCACTACGAGAGGCGCCATTGCCAGATCGTGTGTGCAGCGCGCAGCCCACGAGTCAGGGGAACTCTAACAGGCAAGCCAGGAAAGCGGGCAAACCAAGCGAGCTCTCTACGGTGAGTTTTGTGCGTTTTTATACGTAAAATTATGTATATATATATATCTTCTCTCTCTTCTTCTCTCATTACACTTGTACGTATGCAGAAGATTCTCAAGAGAGTGTCTGTGCCTCGACGACTCTAGCGCCCCGCGTGTACACAAACAAACACCAACGCACGCATGCGCAAAGACGGGGGAACTCGAACGTTTACCTTTCTATGTCTCTTACCGATGCACACAAAAACACGATCTTACACTAAGATCGTGCACACAAATATATCTTTTCTCCGATGTCCTATAGTATTATCGGATCAACCGGTATACCTGTACATTTGTTTATATTTTCATTTAACCTCAAATTCTCTATACGACGAGTTTTCAATCGTGCTGTCCCCCTCCCCACGTGCACGATTGATCCTTCGCAGTATAGTATATTATTATACGTATATATACTACAAAATTTTGATACAAGTTGGAAGAAAAGGGTGACAGACTTTCGGACGATATTGACTAATTCAGTTTTCAATTGATCGCTTCCTCTACGCTCATTATTATTTCGTTCGAAAGAATTTTTCAATCAGCAAACTTTCAGGAGGACCTTTAACGACCTTCCAAATCTTTCGTGTATAATGATGCTCGATGTTTATGTATTCAATATAATTAAAATGTTGTCTTTGTGGATCCTCAATTGTTATTGTGACTTTGAGTTACTCAATGATATGAGACACTCTGGTGTATTTTTCGTTTCATTGATATTTCGCATTTGGGTTATAATAATATTGAGCAACAAGTTTATGTAATATATGGCGAGTGGGGAACGATGAAATTTTTGACGATTCAGCGGTTTCTCGGCACTTCTCGGCCCGTGAAACGACTGATGTTGCCAAGTCAATTTCGCTCTCGTTGACTCTGTGTATTTTGAAGTTTGGAATTGCTGTTGCTGTGCTTGTCCTGCGTGCCCTCCCGTGGACTGTGATAGCTCGTAGTAGCAATGAATTCAGATGGTTATAGTGAGGTGGCCGTGGTGGAGTGGGGGAGATGGTTGGCGCGGTGGTGGTGGCCCGTTCCGGCGTTTTCACCTTCCAATATCCAACAAGAAGTCCCAACTTCCAACGATCGTCTCATATCAGTTGGCCTCTCGCGGCCGGGCGTACGGACAGTCCTGTGCACCAGAGCCCACCGGTTTTGTGTGCACCGCTAGTATCTCCCCCCCCCCTCTCTCTCTCTCTCCTGGCCGGATAATACTATTCGCCCAATTAGACTAAATTGCAACGAAGCACTTTTTTATTTTCAAGTCCACGACAAGTGGATTTCGAAAAAATTCCTCGAACTCTTTTAGTAGATTATCGATCTTTTTTCAGTGCAGAGTTTACGAGATTATTTACACAATTCCGATGCCATCTTCTTCTATGTGCAGTGACCCCGTTTGGTCTTTTCAATCGTATAGCGACCTCCTACTGGTCGTGTCGGGAGAGTTATTTATCTCTCTCTCTCTCTCTCTCTCTCACACACACACACACACATACGCATACACACACACACACACACTCAGCACGCTCTCGTCAGTTTAGCCTTTTGCTACACCGCTCTCGGGTAGTAACTTTGATATCTCGTTTTCATTCTCGGCTCGTTTTCTCATACCTTAAATCTTTCTCCCTCCCTTTGACGCTCGTTATTCGTTCTGTGTAATAAACGAACGATCGTAACCTCTCTCTTCCTTTCTCTCTCGTTCGAATGAATGGCTCGCGCTATTGTGCGTATCGGGTGGGGGGGGGGGGGGGGGGGGGGGCAGGGGGCTCGGACCGTCCGCCGGTACTCACGGAAACTCACGAGCCTTCACGAAAATCATCGAGACAGCCCGAGAGTAGCCGCGTTACGCCACTTCTCTTGAATAAAATTCCATTCTTTCTCTTTTTTTCGCGCTTGCTCGCTCGCTCTCTCTCTCTCTCTCTCTCTCTCTCTCTCTCTCTCTCTCTCTCTCTCTCTCTCTCTCTTTTTCCTTCGCTCTGCACTCGCCTTGGGGTTTACGCAAAGTTGCTGTGCCCTTTCCGAGATCTCATCCGTTCACGACTCGCCTCGTGCATATGAGTCATTTTACCCCAGCACGACCTACGTTTAACCCTTGCACTCTGAGATTTCATCGATATATTTTTTTTTTGTTTTTTGCCTACTCTAAATATTGTTTAATTTTTTTTTTTTCAATACTTTTTTTCCATCACTTTCATTTGATAATTAATTTTAACACGTTTTATAATTTGATAAAAAAGATTATTAATAACACAAAAACACTGCATAATTTTGTGTTCGATGTACAGAAAATTTTCTTACCGCAGCCCCGCAGTGTTACATTTTAAGATTTTTTCATAGACAATGAAAAATCGATACAAATTAAATCAGAATTCAGACTCAAAATTATTTCAAATTTATAAAATCAATTGCTAATTCTTATTGAATAATTATTCTTCAATAATAATAAAAATATTTTTTTTTTTTATTTCGAAAAAATTTATTTGCGTTCAGAAATTTTCCATGAAAAAATTAAAAAATTATCAAAAGTTTGACTGTATATGTATTGACGTTGGAGGTCAGTGTCCCGAACACGTTCGTTGTTTCATTGACTCTCAGGCTCTCGTTTGGGTTAGTTTTGCTTTTCACGCCTCCCGATTCGACCATCCCTCCCCTACCCCCCCGCCCCCCCCACCCCTCCCCAAAAGGAGACTCTTCGAATGAGATTTTAAAGTCGTGTGCGGTGACGGAGATTTTCACGAATTCTGACCGGTCAATGAGAGAAAGGGAGAGGGAGAGGGAGGGAGAGAGAGAGAGAGAGAGAGATGTGTACGAAATCGCTGAGTTTCCCTCTATCGGTTGCTTATAGAAGTTTCGTGCGTGGCACAAACAGAAAGAGGGAAAAATACGAGAGCGAAAAACGTACACAGGCTAGGGGGCGCTCAACACGCCGGGGCGTTGGGCATGAATAAATGAATGTACGGATACACAATAATATATATATATATACTGTACGTATATATGGGGCATTCCATGCCAACTCCACTAACGTCTAAGTGAACCCTCTCGGATTTGGTACATGATTTTTTTTTATTTATGATTGTAATAAAACTTTTAGCCTTACTGAAGCTTTTAGACCTAAGTCCACCCACTGTGAGTATTTCTTTTAAAACATTTCTCTATAGAATTTATATAAAGTTTGTCAAATTATAAATAAATAAAAAAGTCGTCTTTTATTTTTACGTTTAAAAAATCCACCCACTGTGAGTATTTGTTTTAAAACATTTCTCTATAAAATTTATATAAAGTTTGTCAAATTATAAAAAAAAAAAAAAAGTTGTCTTTTATTTTTACGTTTAAAAAATAATAATAAAATAAGAGTTCGCCGGAAAAATCTTTTAAAAATTAGGCGTGCTTTTTAGCCTTGACAGAATCACAAAAAAAATTATCAATCGAATCCAAAAGAGTGAGGGTCAAATATTGATGGAGTTGACATGGAATGCCCCATTATATGTGCATATATATATATATATATATATATATATATATATATATATATATATATATATATATATATATATAGTAAGTATACTATATAGATATATACCATATTCAACTATTGTATTATACAGTCACCTCCCTTATACTTGACGAATGATGGACGAATTGTACCCCTCTGAGCACGATTCACCGTGAGATGTCTTTTTTTTCTTTTCCACGGATTTAGGCACGCACGCATCTACGCGCCTACAATAGAGAAGGAATAGAGAGAGAGAGAGAGAGACCGAGCACAGGGGCCAACTAGAGCGGTGCCTTCGAACTTTAGACCACCAATTTTGCGGCTTATTCAAAAGATTTTGTACGAAATTGCGCGAAACGAGGAAAAATCGTGTCTCGAGGGCTCGTAACTTTTTTCGTGTTTTCGAGTCGACACGCTTTTTTTTCCATGGTCAAAAGAAAATTGTGTGTTATAGATAATTTAATTAAATTGAGAGTATAAAAACTTTTTCATAAATTTATTGAGAATAAAAAATTTCAAATGTTTCAGTTTGAGTTGAAAAAAAAAAAAATATTTGTGTATTTTTTTTTTATCAGATAATCTAAAGAATTTGAGAATAAATTATTGTCGAAGAATTTCTTAAAAATGATTTTTTCTCAAATTTCACAGATTATTGTAAATAATTAAATAAATAGAAGAAATTAATTATTTGTTAATCCATTTATTTTCTATTTTTAATAAATAATGTTTTTTTTTTTTTCTCATGATATCCGGCGAAACGTTACCGACATTAATATGCGACGCGTTTTATACTTGATCGTAAAATTTACGACGATTCAGATAATTAAAAATTCATTTTTTGTCTAAATTTGTCAAGTGCACTTGGAAAAATTCATATGCTCATTAAATGAGATAATAATTATAATTTATCCTCTCTGCTAAACTGCCAATAATTTCACAAAGTGATCAATAATATATTTTTGCAATGCGTACATTTTTTTGTCAATTATTTTTTTTTTTTCCTCAGCCCTGAGAAAAAAAAAAAAATTATCGATATTCGATCGGTTCAGGTAACACGAAAATCGCTCGATAAGGCGTTCGCATAACCGAGCAGCTGTAGCAGCGAGACTCGTAACGACATCTCACGGTTGAACGAGCAACTCTGTTGTAAATTTACCAGCTACGATAATTCGAAACAAGACAAATACTCGAGATAATTATTTCATCGTTCTCAAATTTTTCTTTGCAATACTTGATAATAAAAAATAAATAAAAAAATCCAAAATTCTTGTAGTTTTCTTTTCATTATTAAAAAAAAAAAAAAAACTCTCGTTACGCCGAAAAAAAAACAATTTTTATCGTGTATGCACAAACGATAGCCAATCAAAATTGGAATTAATTGAGGCGCGTGGCGCGTATTATAATCGGGTAAAAAAAAAATGAGCGTTGTAATGAAATAAAAAATTGAAAAAAAAAAAAAAAAAAAAAACAAGGAAGATGAAAAAAAATGTAGTTCAATACAGAGGTAAGCTCGAGAATTATCGAAGCATCTCGGCTCACCTGGCGCGTCTTGGCAATCGAATGGAAACATCTGCGCTTTGGCTCGGCAATCTCGTCTAAATACAACTGCTATTAGTAAAGTATAATAATATTGTGTATAGTGCATGTAATATAGACAAAGGATAATACGAAGAGAGAAAGAGAGAGGCACTATATATATATATATATATATATATATATATATATATATATACATTCTGCCTCTCTCTTTCTCGTGTACAATTATATATATATATATATATATATATATATATATATATATATATATATATATATATATATATATATGATTGTACAAGTTTTGATTGTTTCGCAGTATCATTTTGTCTTTCGTGACTGCGCATCGCCGCCTTCCATGTTTGCTCGAGCATGGAAATTAATCAACCTCGGATGTATGACGGGCTGTCGAGCAGCCCGGAAGATTCACACAGCGGAGATGCCACTTTTGTTCTCTCTTCCTGCTCTCATGGACTCTAATAATTTACGAAAAAAAGGTTACAATGAAAATTTGTCAATTTTCAATTCACCATTTCTCCAATATTATTATTGAAGAGTAAAAAAAGAAGAAAAAAAAAAAGAGTTGAAAATTGCAAACTTGCATTTGGCAAACTCGGAATTTCGTCAATTTCGCGCTTTTTCAAAGTCAGCTAAACTACAATTTTGTCCAAATGTATAATTAATTTTATTTATTTTTGTCACAATTTTCTGAAATAATTATTATTGTTTACCCTGTGAACAAAAAAAAATATATATATATACTTTTTTGCGATATTTTACTAAAGGCAGATAATATGATCGAGAAACGCTTTCACCGTGGGTCAACGATGGTGACAAAATTATTCACACGACAAACGTCACGTTATATATATATATATATATGTATATATATATAAATATATATATATATACAGAAAAAAGATTTAATTGATACCAAATAAATTATTTTTTTGATTAAACCAAAAAAATATATACTTGATACGTCAGAATTACCTTGTTCAGGCACTCAACGCGATAAATAAAATAAACTTTTTGGCTAATTGAAGCAAATAATTTATTTGCCATCAATGAAGAATTCTACTGGCCAAAATTCAAATTGAAATTTTATTATAATCCAATGAAATTTTTTTCTCTTGTATATACGTGTAAAAATGATATGCGCGATTTTCCATGATGAAATGCTCACCATCCATGTGAAATAACGTTTGAAGTTAATTAAGAATTCTTTTAATTGATTCCAAATAAATTATTTTTTTGATTAAACAAAAAAAATATATACTTGATACGTCAGAATTACCTTGTTCAGGCACTCAACGCGATAAATAAAATAAACTTTTTGGCTAATTGAAGCAAATAATTGATTTGCCATCAATGAAAAATTCTACTGGCCAAAATTGAAATTTTATTATATTCCAATGAAACTTTTTCTCTTGTATATACGTGTAATAATGATATGCGCGATTTTCCATGATGAAATGCTCACCATCCATGTAAAATAACGTATCATTACGTTCAGAATTCGATGGATATACATCAGTCATATAGGGGTCACCCATCGATCGACGGATGTATTATCATCATTATGAGCGTGTGCTGCTGGCACAGAAAGAGGTGACTCGTCGTAGGACTTTTTATTTCTCCATATACAACACAAACACGAGTTTTTTTCTTGTGCTGTTTCGCAAATTGTATACAAAGAATAATTTATTTCATCAGAGATACATTTTTATGCCGTTTCGATACTTTCGCACATTTTCAAATTAATTATACATCAATAATTAATTTGTATGTTTGATAATATTTCATTTTTATCACTCGAATGCCAATAAGATCGATAGTGTACTATAAAAAATTTTTAAAAAAATATCTATACACATATCAGAGTATAAATGTAGGAAATGAGGAGCCGAGAGGTTCGAGCATTCCTTTCCACTCGGGAATTCTCACGGTTAACGTAAATTAATGATAACCATACGCCTGCCTGTCTGGATGTCCGACTGAGCCCATCACAGACTACAATATTATTACTTTCTTGCTATTTTACCGTTTCGTTTCTTTCTTTTCATGGTCCCCCCCCCCCCCCCCCCATATTGTACTCGCCCGATCTACAAGAGAGAAAAGGAAGAAAAGAAAACGAGGTTGAAAAGAGCGAAGAAATTGCTCGGTATGATATAAATTGTGAGTGGACAACTCTGGAATGACCAACCCATCTCAACTGTGTATACGCATATACGATATATATATATATACGCTAACGCGTATCTGTGAAAGCTTCGTCTGCGTGAAATAAATTATTTTAAGTATCCTTGTGATGTATAAAATGCCATCGTTTGTCGCTTTTCTCTAACTGTACATCGCAATTCTCGCAATCTTATTATTCGACTCTATATATATATATATATATACGAATTATTAGGTACGAGTTTTTCGTCTCATAGTAAGAATTTGCCGAGGAAAAATTCCTTTTTTATTTTCCTCACGCCTGCTTCGATAATACGAATCTTGTTGCAGAGACCAGCCCCTTCTTATATGTATTATTAATATTATCATTCAAATTATATATTTTTCAGTATCAATTCGATACATATATGTGTATAAGAATCATATTTGGGGAAAAAAAAAAATCCTTTTTATTTTCCTCACGCCTGCTTCGATAATACGAATCTTGTTGCAGAGACCAGCCCCTTCTTATATGTATTATTAATATTATCATTCAAATTATATATTTTTCAGTATCAATTCGATACATATATGTGTATAAAAATTATATTTGTGAAAAAAAAACTTTTTGATGCTTTTACATTTAATAATAAATCATCTCCCATCCAATTAACGTAAAGGCTTATTGGGACAATTTATGTTTCGATGGAAAAATATCAATTTTCCTATCATGTGACTGCCATTATCCTCGTTTTTTTTAAATATGCAAATGCCTTCAATGGCATATCGATAATAATTATTGTATGTCAAGAATGTCATGTTTCTGGTGTATAAAATTATATTTGTGAAAAAAAAGACTTTTTGATGCTTTTATATTTAATAATAAGTCAAATATTTCTTTCACGTGACTGCCATTATCCTCGTTTTTTTTAAATATTTACATGGATTCAATGACATGTTGATAATAATGATGTGTAATTAGAATGTCACGTTGTTGGCCCTAATTCGGCTTTTGCCATTGCTTTGTGGGGTCAGCGAACAAAGGGTGCGAGTGAAAAAGAGTGAGGATACAGAAACGCGTGGGGGAGGGGGCGGGGGGTAAGCAAGATAGTTGCGCGTGATGGGTGGCTCAGACGCGTTCTTCCGATAGTCCTGAAGGACTATGATGTAATGGGCATCTATAAAATATGTATAAAATCGGATATGTTGGTGTAGATGCATACATATATATATATTATATATATATACAGATACCTAATACATGTATCTACACTATTTACACACACACACACATATATATATATAATTATGTGTGTGTGTATATATATATATATATAATTATGTATATGTGTGTGTGTGTAGCTAGGCGCTGGGTACTGGCGCAGGCTCAGTAATCGCTTGCTTTCCTCGTGAGAGCTTTGCAAGCCTCGTAAGCTCGCTTTACCATACAGTTGGCTCAAATTGTCCTGCCCGTTCTTATCTTGTAAATTTTTTCCGCCAAGACCTCCTCGTGGCGTAATGCGTCTCACTGGCGATAACGCGATTTTCTTAATAATTTTTTTAATAACAATTCTTACGAGTGTTGATGGACAAACACCGGTCAAGCTGGGTAAGTTATTAATTTCATTAATTAATAATATATATATATATATATATATATATATATTCAATAATAATAGTAATAAAAAAAATTTACAAAAAAATTTACAAGAATTTTCCGTAAACATTCTACTATAATAGTATGATGGGTTTTTCTAGACGTCACTTAAATTTGTTCGAAAATCATTTTTTCTTTTTGTTTTTTTTTTTTGTATCAGTTATCGTCGTTGAGAGCACCGATCTCTCGATCAAGAGTGTACTGAACGACGCGATCGCGAGTGCGGAAAAAGAATTTGGTGCTGGTATCGTGAGCATGGATGCAGCGATAGTCGAGGTCGATCGTGAAAACGTCGATGGAAGTTGGGAGAATGGTAATAACGATTGATAAATGATTTTATAATAAAAAAAATTTTTTGATAAACCAAATTTAAGATTGGGAGAGAATATAAACGGCATGAAAATTTTTCTACTTGTGACAATTTTTGATGCTACAATTTTTCAGTGATTTTGTTTTTTTGTTTTTTTTTTTTTTTTGCAATATATCATTCTGATTTGGTGAGAATATCGATCGATGGCTCATTATTCTTACATGTCTAATTTTGTGTAATTGGCGAATTTTATTATATTGGTACATGGTCTAACGAATTAAAGTGACATGCACGCGAAGCTTGGATATGTCTCGTTCATGTAATAAAATGCATAAAGTGCATCAGCGCTGATGCACAAATAAATGATAATTCATAATCGATGCCAATGTATTTCGTATCGTGCAATATATAATTAAAAAAAAAAAGGATTTTTTTTCAACCCTTTTCAGACCGTGTGAAAAACAGCACCTGAACCATACAAATTCTTTCGAGTTTGACAACTTTTTTTCTCTATTCTAAATAGTTCTAAAAATCTCTATTTCACTTTATTTTGGAAAAAAAAAAAAGTTTAGTATCATTTAATTATCGAATAATAATTAATAATTGGTGAGATAAATTAAATCGATCGGGCAAGAATGACATGAAAATAAAAAATAATCGATATTCAGTCAATTTTTCACATATTAACCCTTTTCAGACCGTGTGAAAAACAGCACCTGAACCATACAAATTCTTTCGAGTTTGACAACTTTTTTTCTCTATTCTAAATAATTTTAAAAATCCCTAAAAATTTGTCAATAAACTTTGAACTTTGTAGAATAAATGCCTTTACTTTATTTTGCAAAAAAAAAAAAGTTTAGTATCATTCAATTATCGAAGAATAATTAATAATTGGTGAGATAAATTAAATCGATCGGGCAAGAATGACATGAAAATAAAAAATAATCGATATTCAGTCAATTTTTCACATATTAACCCTTTTCAGACCGTGTGAAAAACAGCACCTGAACCATACAAATTCTTTCGAGTTTGACAACTTTTTTTCTCTATTCTAAATAATTTTAAAAATCCCTAAAAATTTGTCAATAAACTTTGAACTTTGTAGAATAAATGCCTTTACTTTATTTTGCAAAAAAAAAAAAGTTTAGTATCATTCAATTATCGAAGAATAATTAATAATTGGTGAGATAAATTAAATCGATCGGGCAAGAATGACATGAAAATAAAAAATAATCGATATTCAGTCAATTTTTCACATATTAACCCTTTTCAGACCGTGTGAAAAACAGCACCTGAACCATACAAATTCTTTCGAGTTTGACAACTTTTTTTCTCTATTCTAAATAATTTTAAAAATCCCTAAAAATTTGTCAATAAACTTTGAACTTTGTAGAATAAATGCCTTTACTTTATTTTGCAAAAAAAAAAAAGTTTAGTATCATTTAATTATCGAAGAATAATTAATAATTGGTGAGATAAATTGAATCGACTGGGCAAGAATGACATGAAAATAAAAAAAAAACGATATTCAGTCAATTTTTCACATATTAACCCTTTTCAGACCGTGTGAAAAACAGCACCTGAACCATACAAATTCTTTCGAGTTTGACAACTTTTTTTCTCTATTCTAAATAATTTTAAAAATCCCTAAAAATTTGTCAATATACTTTGAACTTTGTAGAATAAATGCCTTTACTTTATTTTGGAAAAAAAATAAGTTTATTATCATTTAATTATCGAATAATAATTAATAATTGGGAAGATAAATTGAATCGACCGAACACGAACGACCCACGATTTTACGGAAAGGGTCAAAAGTCTCTATCATACAAAAATTCATTCAACAGAAATAAAATTTGTTTTTTTTTTACATTTAATTTTAGGCAAATAAATTCTAGTTGAAATAAATTATTTATAGGGCAGGTAAAATTCTTTTTTTTTTTTAATTTTAAAGAAAAATTAAACATTATGGTTTTGAAATGTTTGTATGATCTTTGCAGATGCATTAATACATCAAAGGCAGAAAAAGTTAAATTATTCTGTCTAATCGCGTGAAAATAAAATTTACCATAGGCAATCGTCGTATTTCCCTTAAATCTTTTCTGATTGCTCCCGCGGTGAGCTCACAATTAAAAGAATTAATAGTAGGCGCCCGGAAGAGTGACTGAGAGAGAGAGAGCATGCAATTATATCAGATAAATTGAGCGTTAATCAGAGTGCGATGCCCGGCGTGTTGTCTGCATATGGTATATATATACACACACACACACACATATATATATATATATATATATATATATATATATATATATACGAGCACATGTCGACCCGCCACCGGACGCTGCTTTTTCCCTTCTCTTTTTTTTGTTCTTTTTTTTTTCATTTCTCGATTTCTCACGTCACATGTTCCGATCATCCAACAAACCACCTGATCGTCATTCCGTACTTATTCTCGTAAAAATTCATATTGGTCATGCATAAAAATATGAAAATTTGAGAATTGTCATCAATAATGTTTTTTTTTTTCCCCTTTTATACGATTTAATTAATTTAATTATTTTATAATTATAGAATATTCAAATTTTTTTTGGTTTTTTAATTTTTTCAATTATATAAAAAAAGGATTAATGATAATTTTATAAATTATTAAAATTGGCCGAAACAGCGTGTGCCACTCTATTTGGTGGGGCAAGCCTGATACTTGACATGACCTGGACCGGTTGGGATAAACTCAAAGCGCTCGCAATAAAAAATTCGATAATATACAAACGTGCCGATGCAACGCTCATTCCTTACGTCGATGCAATTGACGATTTATTGATGATGAAAAATGCAACTGACGTTGCGTTAATTTTTGAAAATGAACGAGGCAAGTTTATCGTCAGTTTTGTAATTTTTGCTGATTTTTTTTTTTTATTAAATTGAATTAAATAATTTCTAATAAATATTCATTTATTTTAGATTTAAATTTATCGCTGTATTATCTGATTGGAAACTCGATTATTCGATTAGTCGTTATCGACGAATTATCGAGTGTGACAGTGGACAAAATTCGAGCTATGAGACCATCGCCCTCTTATTATGCAATTTTTGCAAAAACTGCCAACATGGAGAGCCTTTTTGAGACGGTAAAAAAATTTTCGCTTTGCCACCTTAAAATTTTAATGAAATTTCATTAAATATTAAATTTGTGCAAAAATAATTATGAAGCTCAAAATGCCTTTGAAGAATTTATCAGTTCCAAGACTCCCGAATTCTGTGCCACCGAAATCAACGGACTCGTTTCTTGTTACCAAAAATTCGTAGATTGTAATTATTCTTATTTTCATTAATAAATTTCATTTTCAACTTATAAATTGAGATATACTGCTTTGAAATTTTGAAATGCTTTGAAATTTATCATCTAAACCGGCAATTATTTTTGCACCAAACTATAATGCTCAGATTATTTTTAATCGAAATGAAATATAAATTTTATTATCAAGTTGGATTTTTAATTTTTTTTTAATTTCATTTTTAAATTGTTCAAGGCTCTCAAGGGCGGTCTCGTGAAGAGAAGTGGCATATGGAATCTCGTTTTCATCGACGATAATTATCGAAATTTCAAATACATATCCGGTGGTAATAATTTGAACGTTAGCCTGTGCTATTTAACAATGAAGGTGGATGTTTGCTGTCGAATGATCGGCGAAATACCCTGCACCTGTCCAACTGATTTTAAGGTGTGCCAAAGCTTTTTTTTTTTTTCGTCACGTATAAAAAACTGAAGAAAAATCTTCATTGCAAAATAATAATAATAATAATAATTCTGTCATTTTGTACTGCACTGTTTGGGCACCATAAATCCCCCATCATCCCTCATCATCTAAAAGTTCCATTCAAAATTGCCATCATACAAAAGTGAGCAGATCTCAACGTCACCAAATTTTACTATCGATCTTTTGATATTTGTACAAAATGCCCGAGATGTGCATCGAATAACAATTAATGAAGGGGTATAATGAACACTTTTATTAAAGTTATAAAATTATAATATATTTAAAAAATACGACCTTTGCTGAAGACTTTGCTTCCCTTAATTTGAATTTTGCTAAGAACTTTTCTTAACGATTTTGCTTCCCTTAATTTGAATTTTTCTAAGGACTTTTGTTACCGATGTTGCTTCCCTTAATTTGAATTTTGCTAAGAACTTTTCTTAACGATTTTGCTTCCGTTAATTTGAATTTTGCTAAGGACTTTTCTTAACGATTTTGCTTCCCTTAATTTGAATTTTGCTAAGGACTTTTGTTAACGATTTTGCTTCCCTTAATTTGACTTTTGCTAAGGACTTTTGTTAACGATTTTGCTTCCCTTAATTTGAATTTTGCTAAGAACTTTTCTTAACGATTTTGCTTCCCTTAATTTGACTTTTGCTAAGGACTTTTGTTAACGATTTTGCTTCCGTTAATTTGAATTTTACTAAGGACTTTTGTTAACGATTTTGCTTCCGTTAATTTGACTTTTGCTAAGGACTTTTGTTAACGATTTTGCTTCCGTTAATTTGAATTTTGCTAAGGACTTTTGTTAACGATTTTGCTTCCGTTAATTTGACTTTTGCTAAGGACTTTTGTCAACGATTTTGCTTCCCTTAATTTGAATTTTGCTAAGGACTTTTGTTAACGATTTTGCTTCTCTTAATTTAAATTTTGCTAAGGAGTTTTGTTAACGATTTTGCTTCCCTTAATTTGACTTTTGCAAACGATTTTGCTTCCCTTAATTTGACTTTTCTTAACGATTTTGCTTCTCTTAATTCGACTTTAGGTAAATAAAATAAAATAAATTTAAAAAAAAGAGTGATAAATAATTTTAGGGCGACCAAACTGCGACACATTTCTATAAAAATTCGCTTAAAAAAAACTGAACAGGTGCTGATGATGCATCAATGGGGCAGACAAATCGGAGAGAGTGATCGGCACGAGGCCGTGAATCCGTCATCATTTTTTTCTCTCCCCCCCCCCCTCTCTCTCTATTTCGTTCTTTCGTTCTTTCTTTCTTTCTTTTTTTTTTGTTCATTCTCACACCATAGCTCGCCGAGCGCGGCGCCAGAGCGGAGCGTAACCGCGCGATATTTCAGATTTCTCTTCCTCGCATCGGGAAACTCGGCGGGTGCACCGATACACAAACAAATACACACTCACACACCCGTGCGTACGTATGTACGTACATTCAACCAAATACTGACTATCGAGCATCCTTTTGTTTTTGTTTTTCAATTAATTTATTTATTTATAAATTTTTATTCTATGCTAATAATTTTAATTTTATTCTATATTTTATATCAATCCGCATCGCATTCCTGTTCCTTTTTCACACTCTACATCAGTAT
Source organism: Dyspetes luteomarginatus (assembly GCA_963669185.1). Lineage (NCBI taxonomy): Eukaryota > Metazoa > Arthropoda > Insecta > Hymenoptera > Ichneumonidae > Dyspetes > Dyspetes luteomarginatus. The sequence continues at coordinate 16,917,566 of OY769909.1, read as the reverse complement.
AGTTTAATGTATATAACATTAAAATATACACAGAACGTGCATAAATAATTTAAATAATTTATATAAATAAACATAAGTATAAATAATTTAAATAATTTATATAAATAAACATAAGTATAAATCATTTAAATAATTTATATAAATAAACATGAGTATAAATAATTTAAATAATTTATATAAATAAACATGAGTATAAATAATTTAAATAATTTATATAAATAAACATGAGTATAAATAATTTAATAATTTAAATCGCACATACTCTCGCACGTGCTTGAAATTTTCAAAATGTCCCATTTTAACTGGCATTAATGCGACAAATATTCCCATATAATTTTATACGACTAATGTATATTTTTCAATAATAATTCTATGCCAATTTCATCCTTTATCTCATTATATATACACCAACGCTGTAATTATTTTCATATTTAAAAAAGGAGGGGATGTTTTGGAAATTTTTGCCAAAATCAACAATTCAAAATAAATAAAAATTTAACTTTTATTATTTAACTTGGGATATTGTGATGCACAGAAAAAATAATTGTATAATTTTACACTCAAAACAGATAATATTCAGGCCCATAAGCAAATGGGAAATTATTATTATTATTATTATTATTATTATTATTTAAATGTAATATTTTAACGGGCATTATTGTGGCAGATTTTTCCGTATTATTTTAAACGACTGATTGGTGTTATCGTTGGAACTTTCGTCGATATAATCAATGATGGAGTCAGCGTTGAGGTCAAATCGGTCGAGCCTGAGGGGAAAAATTCGTCAAATGCGACCATCGAGGCATTCGACGAGCGTCTCGACGCCGTAAGTATTTACAAACTGGGATGTTTTTTTTTTTTTTTCAATTGTGTTTGGACAAAAATTTGAATGTCTCGAAATATAAAGGTTGACAGTTCGAGAGATAAAAATTTATAATCGTTATTTGATATTTATTAATTAACCAAATTATTTAATCATCAGACGATTATCGCTCAAAACAGCGTATTGGAATACCAGCCGAAAAAATCTGTAATAAGTTATCGGGCCGAGATCGTGTTCGAGACTCTCCAAGATGGTAATTTGGAGAAACTCGGAGATTGGACGAAAAAAGAAAAAATTTCAGTCGCACGGGGGAGAACAATAGAATCCGCTAAACGATATTTTCGTATCGGAACAACCGAGGTGATAATTTTATTTTTTTATTTAGAAAAAAAAAAGAGATTTAAAAAAAATTCATTTAAAATTTTACTCTTTCTGATGGAAGAATTTTTTTCTCACCTTAAGATTTTCGAAATTCTCGCGGCAAAGGATTTAAAATTGTTGAAAAAAATCGAAACGTTCTTAATTGAGGAAAAAATATTATGCTAAAATTTTCTTCATTTATTTAAGTATATTTTGATTTTTAATATCATTTTTTTTTTCTCCCCTGAATTTTTTATCAGGCCAATAATAAGTATCTTTTTTTTTCGAGGGTTAATTGAAAAATTGAGAAAAAAAAAAAAAAATGTATTTTCAAACACAGTCAATACCGTGGTCGTCGAAAAAGAAAGACCCCGTAACTGGCGAAGCAATCAAAGACGCCGAGGGCAATGATATCTGGGAAGGTTACTGCATAGATTTTATCCATAAACTTTCCAAACAAATGAATTTCGATTACGATCTTGTTATTCCTGCGGATCTCAAGTTTGGACATAAATTAGCGAATGGAAAATGGACGGGTCTCGTGGGTGATCTTTCCAAAGGGGTGAGTAGTCATATATTTAAAAAATATATATTTTTACATTTCTCAAAGTATTCCGTCTATTCTTGCTTTTCACATTCGTGTTCCCTTTTTGGCGGAATTTACGTAATTTAATTTAAAAAAAAAATTAAAAAATTAAATAAAAAAATCTATATATAGGACACGATTTATACAAAAGTCCCCGACATAAATGTCAATTTTTGCAAGTTAGGATAACGCCCCTCGTCAAAAATTCTCAATACGAATTTATTATATCGAGGCACGTGTGCAATTACTGGCTTACTATAATCGATAAGCCTTCATTTTATCGATTATTAACTGAGTTTTATGATGGAAATGCTATGGCATTTAACATAAAAAATTTAATTTCATTTAATTTAATTTAATTTCATTTAATTTCATTTAATTTCATTTAATTTCATTTAATTTCATTTAATTTCATTTAATTCAATTTAATTTCATTTAATTCAATTTAATTTAATTTCATTTAATTTAAAGAAAAATCTATATATAGGACACGATTTATACAAATGTCCCCGACATAAATATCAATTTTTGCAAGTTAGGATAACGCCCCTCGTCGAAAATTCTCAATACGAATTTATTATATCGAGGCACACGTGCAATTACTGGCTTACTATAATCGATAAGCCTTCATTTTATCGATTATTAACTGAGTTTTATGATGGAAATGCTATGGCATTTAACATAAAAAATTTAATTTCATTTAATTTAATTTAATTTCATTTAATTTCATTTAATTTCATTTAATTTCATTTAATTTCATTTAATTTCATTTAATTTCATTTAATTTCATTTAATTTCATTTAATTCAATTTAATTTCATTTAATTCAATTTAATTTAATTTCATTTAATTTAAAGAAAAATCTATATATAGGACACGATTTATACAAATGTCCCCGACATAAATATCAATTTTTGCAAGTTAGGATAACGCCCCTCGTCGAAAATTCTCAATACGAATTTATTATATCGAGGCACACGTGCAATTACTGGCTTACTATAATCGATAAGCCTTCATTTTATCGATTATTAACTGAGTTTTATGGTGGAAATGCTATCGCATTTAACATAAAAAAATTAATTTAATTTAATTTAATTTAAAGAGAAATCTATATATAGGACACGATTTAGACAAATGTCCCCGACATAAATATCAATTTTTGCAAGTTAGGATAACGCCCCTCGTCGAAAATTCTCAATACGAATTTATTATATCGAGGCACACGTGCAATTACTGGCTTACTATAATCGATAAGCCTTCATTTTATCGATTATTAACTGAGTTTTATGGTGGAAATGCTATCGCATTTAACATAAAAAAATTAATTTAATTTAATTTAATTTAAAGAGAAATCTATATATAGGACACGATTTAGACAAATGTCCCCGACATAAATGTCAATTTTTGCAAGTTAGGATAACGGCCCTCGTCGAAAATTCTCAATACGTATTTATTATATCGAGGCACGTGTGCAATTACTGGCTGACTATAATCAATAAGCCTTCATTTTATCGATTATTAACTGAGTTTTATGATGGAAATGCTATCGCATTTAACATTAAATAATTTAACAGCGCGAGCTATTTTGACTGGGTAAATTTTTTTAAATAATATTATTAATAATAATTAATAACACTTGCAGCAATATTTTAATGAGTTTTCGTCTGAGAAAACTTGTTAAAAATGTAAGAAAAAATTGTATTTAATAAGACCAAACAGTCGGAGTTTTTCTATACTTAATTTTTTTTTTTTTCCAAGTCCACAGACAAACACAACAAATATTTAGTGATTAATTAATGTCACGTCGTTTAATACATACAGGAAACCGACATCGCTGTCGCGGCATTGACAATGACGTCAGAACGCGAAGAAGTCATTGACTTTGTTGCTCCGTATTTTGCGCAATCCGGCATACTGATTGGTAGTATTTTATCAAATTCGTATAACACGAAAATAATTTTAGAAAAAAGAAAAAATTAAAAAAAAAAGAAAAGTTGTACAGAAAAAAAAAGTTGTACAGAAAAAAAAAAAGTATTCGTGTCAAATGACTGTGAGCGCATAATGTCCGTCTATGCTAACGCAAAAAGCCCATTTTTAATAATTATACGAGCGAAATAATCAATTATTTATGTGCCGCACCCAACGCTACTCTATAAACGGTAAAAAAAAAGATTTATGAAATTTCCCAAAATTTTATTTAAATTATTTGCTTAAAAACTCAATCAGTTATTTAAAAAAAAAACCCTTTCAGAATGATTTTATTCGCCAACATTTTATTTTATTTTTCTTATAAAATTTATCTCAAGACCGAAAAATATTTATAATCTGTTATAATTTATAATTTATAATTTGTTCAATTTTATGGTATACTGATATTTTTTTTTTATTGTAAAAAATATTTTTTTTTACCGTCCTGTGCATTAAATCGAGGCCTATTAATTGACACTTTAATCCTCTGTAAAATATAAATATTCCTTGTAAATATGAAAAATGTTTCTCATCTATCAGCGAGAGATTTCACTCATCTATGCATAAATGCACTTTTCAATTATTAAATTCACGTAGAAAAAAGTGTACATATATGGGAAAAAAAAAAAAAAAAAAAATAGCAGCTCACAACTCTCACATAATTGGTACTTGTACATATTGTATATATATTATTCGTTGTAAATTTCCGAATGCGAGATAATTGTTGGTTCACAAGCAGGAGGAGCTAAAAATTTGACTATCCAAAAGGCGAGTTGAAAAAAAAATTGAAAAAAAAAAAAAAACTACATTCGTAGATAAATTTTGTTTTTTTTTTCGCTACACAAGAAATTTTCAAAGATTGGGGTGGATGGTTCTTTGTTTTTTTTCTTCTTTTTAATAGATGAATATTCCAAAATGAACACTCGTGGTTAAATCAAGCGGTGTGTATGACGCAGGTAACTGATATTATTCGTTGTAAATTTCCGAATGCGAGATAATTGTTGGTTCACAAGCAGGAGGAGCTAAAAATTTGACTATCCAAAAGGCGAGATGAAAAAAAATTTGAAAAAAAAAAAACTACATTCGTAGATAAATTTTGTTTTTTTTTTTTTTTGCTACACAAGAAATTTTCAAAGATTGGGGTGGATGGTTCTTTGTTTTTTTTCTTCTTTTTAATAGATGAATATTCCAAAATGAACACTCGTGGTTAAATCAAACGGTGTGTATATATGACGCAGGTAACTGATATGGTGATCGGGGGATTGGCGATGACCTCTGAACGTGAGGATGTCATAGACTACGTTGCCCCGTATTTCGAAAAATCGGGGCAGATTATCGGTACTAATTTCATTGCCAAAAACAATTCGAGAAAAAAATAACAAAATTGAAACATGGAATGAGAAAAAAAAAAAAACGCCTCCTGCATGGAAAAAAAAATATATGAAAAAATGATCTCACTCACTACATGTCGAATATATTTTTCAAAAAGTTTAATCTTAATGACAATATATTTGAAAATAATTTCCATGGCGGAAGTTATATATATGTCTGTGTGTTGCTTCGACGGCTGTACATATATGATCTTTTTTTAAATTGTTTATATTTGTTTTTGTTCGATATCATAATTGATCACTGATGCACATTTAAATTGTATATTATTATTATTATTATTGTTATTATTATTGTGACATTTGAGCAATGCAAATATTTTTCAAAATCATCACAAAATGCGTGTGCGTTTCAATGTTTTATTGTTATCTCGACGAGATGTGAAATATGAATTCTCATTAGTTCTGTTTTGTTTTGTTTTTTTTTTTTTTTTGATTTTTTTGTTTGTTTTTTTACAACAATTTTCGCTGTTGTTTTGTTGGGGCACAAAGTGATGAGGAAACCCGTGAGGAAAACATCGCTATTCAAATTCATGACTGTCCTGAGGCTCGAAGTTTGGCTTAGTATCGTCGGTGCTCTGACCTTGACTGGAATAATGATCTGGGTATTGGACAAATATTCTCCGTACAGCGCGAGAAACAATAAAAAGAATTATCCTTATCCTTGCAGGTGAGATGGAGAAATAACGATTTATTTTAATAATAAATATTTTTAGATTGGCAATTATTGTCAAATTTTTAAATCTGCCAAATAAATAATTTTAATCGAATAAAAATAAATTTTATTCAAGTGAAAAAGTTTATATTCAATCGCTCGAGTTTCATTTTATACTGAACACTCTATATATCTTTACTATTCGAATATTTATTATTCGTAATTGCGTGTACGATAATGCCATTTTTCTAAAATATATATATATATTTTTTTTCCCCCCCTTTTCAATCAGAGAATTCACTCTGAAAGAAAGTTTCTGGTTCGCTCTTACGTCGTTTACACCTCAGGGTGGAGGCGAAGCGCCCAAAGCATTGTCGAGCAGAACTTTGGTCGCCGCTTATTGGCTCTTCGTCGTATTGATGCTCGCCACTTTTACTGCCAATTTGGCAGCTTTTCTCACCGTCGAGAGAATGCAAGTAAGTTTTCATCATTTTTCATTCGAGAAAAAAATAATAATTTATTAATGCTAATTGTGTTTACGTTTTTTTTTTTTCCCACTTTTTTCGATCTTTTCCAGTCACCAGTTCAATCGCTGGAGCAGCTAGCGCGACAGTCACGTATAAATTACACCGTTTTGGCCAATTCGACGGTCCATCAATATTTTAAAAATATGAAAAATGCCGAAGACAAACTCTACACGTACGTAATGAAAAAATTGCAAATTTTATCCTTTGAACGATATTTCGAATAAGATTATTTTTTTAAATTTTACTTATAATTAAGGACGACGCGAGAGAGTTGTTTGCCATTCATTTTTATTTTCCAGGGTCTGGAAAGAAATAACGCTAAATAGCACGAGCGATCAGATAGAGTACAGAGTCTGGGATTATCCAATAAAGGAACAATATGGTCACATACTTCAGGCTATACTTCAAGTTGGTCCGGTTCAAACGACCGAAGAAGGTTTTCAGAAGGTTTCGTGTCCGTTTATTATAGGTCTCGATAAAAATCGAGCGTTTTTAATTAATTTTTTAACGTAATTTATTAATTTATCAATTTGTTGATTTATTAATTTATTAATTTATTAATTTATTAATTTATTAATTTATTAATTTATTAATTTATTAATTTATTAATTTATTAATTTATTAATTTATTAATTTATTAATTTATTAATTTCGCAGGTTATCGATAGCGAAAATGCCGAATTTGCCTTTATTCACGATTCGGCTGAAATTAAATACGAAGTTACGAGAAATTGCAATTTGACCGAGGTCGGAGAGGTCTTTGCGGAACAACCCTATGCCATTGCCGTGCAGCAGGGCAGTCATCTACAGGAGGAAATCAGCAGAAAGTTTGTGACGACTATTATAACTTGTTGAGCTAATAAAAAATAAAAATCTAGCTAGTATAAAAATTAATCATCAATCAACGGTAATAATTTACAAAGTTATTCTTGCATTATTGTCTGCCAGAATATTGGATCTTCAAAAGGACAGATATTTCGAGAGATTGGCGGCGAAATATTGGAACAGTTCACTCAAGGGTCAGTGTCCCAATTCCGACGATAACGAGGGTATAACACTGGAGAGTCTGGGTATGTTATTATTATTATTATTATTATTATTCATATTATTAATATTATCATTATTATTATTATTATTATCATTATTATCATTATTATTATTATTATTTAGGTGGAGTATTCATCGCAACCCTATTCGGTCTGGCACTAGCTATGATAACACTCGCTGGTGAGGTAATTTATTATCGACGAAGAAACGGTCTCAATGGCGACAAGGAGAAAGAGTCCGAGCTTGCGACTCAACGACAAAATGAGAAATCGATAATGGAGAAAATAACGTCAAATTTAAAGATGAAACCGGCGCCCACCGTAGGATTTTTCGAGAGGCCACTCGGCCCGAGACCGCGGGTCTCTCACATTTCCGTTTATCCTCGAAATTTTCCATTCAAAGACTAACCTAACCGTTTATTATGCCCGAGTTACGTGTACGACCATCAGCGACAAATTTATCTAATAAAATGATCGGTCGTCGTTATATTATTTAATTATTTAACCCTGTTTACGTTATTTTTAGTTGATCATTTTTTTTTTGTTTTTTTTTTAGTGTCTATTGAATTTTTTTTGTAGCAAAAGACGCGGCAGCGTATCGACACCAGAAGTTTAGCTAATGTGAGACAATTTTTTTTTTTTTCTCTTCCATAATAAAATACGTATATGTATGGTCTATTTTATAATTGTCATTATTATTTTTCTAATGTGCAGCATTTGCATTTTTATCCTATTAATATTATTTATTACTATCGTGTTTATTTTTTCTTTGTATATTTATAAACGTTCAATCAATCAATCAACCAATTAGTGATGAAACGTGACGAAATTATTAGCAGATATGGCAAGTAGTTATGGACAATGTTACGTAATCATGATGCTCGGAAAAAAGTTTCATCGTGTCTTGAGCGTAAAAACTTCCAAAGCGATGAGCCATCTGATTTTACGAAACATGCAAAAAATATAACGACAAATCGTGTTCATGGTATTGTAAAATTATACATTTCGCTCTCTCTCTCTCTCTCTCTCTGCCCCTTTGTCGTCTAACAATAACACAGAGTCTCCCTGCCCCGAGAGAATTTCGTCGAACGCGTTTCCGTATCGATTTTGTCGCGTGTTCCTTGCTTTTTTTTATTTCCTTGTTTTTTTTTTGTTGCCTCGTCCGTTACTGAGAGAGAAATCGATTTACCACGAGACCGCAGAGTTCGAATACCGATAAACTGTTATATTGTAAGCTCTGGTAGAAAGTTGATACAAATTTCTCAAAACTCCAACATATATAGCGAGAATCGAACTTTTTACACTTGTGTTAAAATTTGCGGATTAAATATTTCATTATTCATATAAAATTTGTTAATTATAGTCAAAATCTCATTTAGATTTTTTTGACTCTCGTGATCAATGAAATTTTTCATTTCGCGCGAATGAAATATTGGTATAATTTAAATTTTTATTTGTTTTGCGACGAGCACAAGTGGAGTTGGTATGCTGAATGGTGGAGCAATGACGAGAGAATATTGTAGAAGTGTTTTATTCATGGGATAAGATTCTGCGTAGATGGTTTATGATCGTGCTAAACCCTCGTATGACCCATGACCATCAAGTTGCTGATAAAGGGCACTGACCATTGCACTATGGTCACCTGTCCAGACCCATCAGTAATACGGTCTAAGACCGTAAACAGAACCGTCGAGTTCATCTGTCTGGACCCATCAGTAATACGGTCTAAAGCTGTATCCATCACTATCAAGTTGATTAGCAAGTGCACTGACCATTGCGCTACGGCTACTTGCTTAGTGCGCACTTGTGCACTGACCACTTGCTTGGTGCGCTGAGTGCACTGACCTTTGCGCTACGACCCCTTACATTCTCTGCTAATCTAATCATCGACCTGAATGCAATTCTGTACCATTGCGCTACGACTACTTGCTTAGTGCGCTTAGTGCGCACTTGTGCACTGACCACTTGCTTAGTGCGCTGAGTGCACTGACCTTTGCGCTACGACCCCTTACATTCTCTGCTAATCTAATCATCGACCTGAATGCATTCCTGTACTATTATACACGCACACACAACTGGACGCACTCGTCAATTTTACAAAGTTTGCTTTGGTTGACCTCTGACGCGATTACAGAGGGAATAATAGAACTCCGCGCGATTTCTGTGTCCCGCGTCGGTGCTTTTCAGGACCTTCACAGATAAAATTCTCCAAGATGTTTGACGCGCAGTAGTCCGTAACCAAATGGGCCAATCGTATAGCCAGCAATACGCAGTTGTGATTTGCTCGTTTTTTTATGGACTGAGACTTGCGTCTTAATTACGTCTTACGGAATTTTAAGTACGAAGGCCTTTTCTTCGGCCATGTTGAATCTCGCGGAGTAGCTCTTCGGTGCTAGGCTCATTGGCAGAGTTTTTCTATGTCTATTCTGCGTTAGATGCGTGGATGAGAACGTGCTGAATATGAACGGGCAAATATTATACTGGCACCATATGACAGGGATGATCGAAATCGGTATGGTAGAAAGGATCCAGCGAGAACGAAAAATGAAATAAAAAATTGAAATGTCTCGTACCCGGTTGTCATTGACACATTTAGTTACGGACTACGAGTATGACCGGTACGGACTACGACCAAAATCGGTATAGTAGAAACGATTCAGCGAGAACGAAAGAAAGAAATATAGAAATGTGCCATACCAGGTTGTCATTAACTCAATTAGTTACGAACTGCGACCGAAATCGGTATGGTAGAAACGATCCAGTGAGAACGAAAGAAGAAAAAAATATATAAATGTCCCATTCCCGCTTGTCATTGACTCATTTATTTACGGACTACGACGATGACCGGTACGAACTACGACCGAAATCGGTATGGTAGAAACGATCCAGCGAGAATGAAAAAAGAAAAAATATATATAAATGTCCCATTCCCGGTTGTCATTGACTCATTTATTTACGGACTACGACGATGACCGGTACGGACTACGACCGAAATCGGTATGGTAGAAACGATCCAGCGGGAATGAAAAAAGAAAAAAATATATAAATGTCCCATTCCCGCTTGTCATTGACTCATTTATTTACGGACTACGACGATGACCGGTACGGACTACGAATGAAATCGGTATGGCATAAACGATCGAAAGACAACGAAAAAAAAAAAAATGTACCATGTTCGGATTGCTAAGCACGTGCGAACTAAAAAATTCACTGAGTAATTCGTTGCAGTTACCTATTTTTTTTGTCATTCGAATTATTATAAACATTTCAAAATGGCTATTCATGCTGACTCATTCTAATATTTATTTAATTTTCTAAATATTATTATCTCACTCTCTCCTTTAACTTATTTCTATTTAAAATTATTTTTTATTTTCTTATTTCCAATTTATCGAATTTTCGACTTTTCGGTGCTGACAATTCTATTGCCATCATCAGCACTATATTTAGAAAAATATTATGTACGTGTGTATCTTGTGCTCTTCCGATGTGTTTACTGGGCCATTGATCTCCGGCGAGCAACACCTGGCGGCTTTCACTTTGCATTGTTTTTTCGTATCGTTGATTTTATCGTGCGGAAATAGGCAGGATCGATGGACTCGATTGGGACTTGCGCGATCGATGAGCTTCCGCTTGCTCAAACTAACTTTCCCTGCCAAAACATCGAAGCGGCACATTTCGTTTCTCGTTCCACCCCCGCGTATATATATCGCATAAATATCAAAATTTTATTGGATAAAAAAATAAAAAAAATTCATCAGTCCCAAAAGTTTGATAATAATATATTTCTCAATTCTAAAAAAAAAATCGCAACATTTCTCATTCTTCGAAATATGATCCCATTTATTGACGAAATTCTCAAAAATTAATTTGACAAGTAATTAAAAATTCGATGCATTTACCATTTTTTTTTTTAGAATTCAATTTGGAAGAGAAAAATTATTTTTGTGTTAATGAAAAAGTATGCAAATTATGAAAAAAATATATTTTACCAAATGAAATATTTTTCAATTACTAGACATTTTTTTTACCCCGTGATATATATATATATATATATATATATATATATATATATATATATATACAAAGAAATATATTTGTATGAATTATACTGAACCGAATTATTTTGAAAAATGTGTTAAGGCTTTTGTGTTTATTCTGAATATATTTTTTACTAACAAATGACGAAAATAAAATTACACAATAGTGTTAATCTGATAAGATTTAGTTTTTAGTAACCGATCGCTCGAATTATTCCTGCATCGACGCTCTCGCGGAGTTTTCGATGAGAAATAAAAGAAAGAAAGAATGAGATTGGAGAGCGAGAATTACGTGCGCTGCTCGATGAAAAGTTCAAACCATTCGATCGGATCGAATTATATAAATAAAAAAATAAATATAAAAAAAAGTAAATAAAAAAATTTAAGTGAGCACATGCAGGCCAACGTCAACGTTGGTGGCAAAGGTGGGGTAAAAATTCTACCTCGTTCTCGCGTTCGGCAAATCGTTATAAAATCGTGGATATTTGTCGCGGAGCGTTCATTTATCGTGGGAAAGCGTCTGTACGTCGTGGACCGTTGAAGCGAAACGAGCAAGCCTTTTATTCACTTTGTCAATTTTATATTCTATATATTTTTATTCACCGATCGATTGCAACGAGTGCCGAACGAAAAATAAAGGCACAGCTCACAAAAGTTTCGCGAATATATATATATATATATAAAATTAATCGGTGAATTTTTATCGCGGATGCAGCGAGATTCGCGCCATCTGATAATTCATCGTGGCCAATGATGACTTTCTACAAGGTCGGTGAGTCGGCTGGGCAATAAAAAAAAAAAACAAAGTCGAAAGAATTTTTTTTCAAAATCATTATCCCTCCCGTCAAATTCCAATAAATTCAATTCTTCTTTGATTAATTTAATGAAAACTAAATAATGTCAAAGATCATGTATTATTTCTCTTATTCTGTCTGTAGTAATTTTTTTATGATTATTGCACATTTTTTATCGCATGTTAATTATTTCCTATGTAGATTTTGTTTTCACGAGACGAGTAAATTTCAAATAAACATTTTACGTTCATTTATTGATTTAGTTAATTAATTATTGATTTATTGATTTAGTTATTGTTCGATCAGCTAAATTTTTTCTTTTTTCTTTATATACAAAAAGCGTCTTACACGATTTAATGTTTATCGTCTTTTGTTTAGTTACAATTTAAATATTTAAAATGTATTCTCCAGTAATTTTTAGTCTCAAGTCAATCTATGAATATTTCCCTAAACGATAATATACTGATAATAATGATTATTAAGCAAAGGGATCGTTTTAAAAGTTTTGGAAATCTGGCACATCTGAACCCTAGAACAAAAGCTTCGACTCATAAAGACAAGAAGACCAAAATAATTGGTCAAGTGCATTTTTCTTGTTTTTTTTTACAATTTATCCAAGTCTTACCCAGTCTTTCGTTTTTAGTGTCATTTTTTCGTGTCGAGTTAATCTATCAATGTCTCCTCAAACAATAATCCAGTGATAAGGACGATTAAAAAAAATAAAAAAAAATTATGCAGCTGTGAGAAACAAAACTATCAGGATTGTAACATTTTTGTAATTATCGGGCACATACGATTAACTGGCAAACTTTTTTTAGGGTCTTGAAATCTGTACTTTTCCAAGATGGCAAATTTTTCTAAATAACAAAAATGATTTTATTGAAGCAAAAGCTGATCCATTTTTTCCCAGCCTCTCATTCTATCAATATTTCCTCAAACGTTAATGCTGATAATGTTGATAAGGATGATAATTAAAAAATAAAAAAATAATCAAAGCAGCTGTGAGAAACAAAACTATCAGGATTGTAACATTTTGTAGGATTGTAACAAGCAAAAATGGATCCATTTTATCCCAGCCTCTCATTCTATCAATATTTCCTTAACCGTTAATGCTGATGATGTTGATAAGGATGATAATTAAAAAATTTAAAAAAAAATCAAAGCAGCTGTGAGAAACAAAACTATCAGGGTTGTAACATTTTTGTAATTATCGCGCAGGTATGCCTGGCGTTAATCGCATTGACGAGCGTCAGCGTGACCGCCCGGAGTCTCCTCGACGATCTCACCTCGGACCACCAACGATCACGTCGATCGAGCAACGACGATGACGAAAAAAACGAGGAACGAGCCAATTCGGGGGAGGATCATTCGTCTCTCCAGGCTGGCTATCGTTTTGGCGACGAATTTTTTTATCCAGCAGCTTCGACGAAAAAAATTACAGCCGAGTATGAAAAAAATACAGACGGTTGTGAGAGAATAATTAAGGATACGATGATTTGTATGCTTTGCAAAGATCCAAAGACAAATTCAAAATACGAGCAATGCTCGTACGTTTCACGTCCAAAGGATCGAGGATATTACACTGAAAAAAATTACAGATCGTCACCTGGTAATAATCGAAATATCGACAGCAACGAAGAACGAGAAGAACAGACACAAGATGATGATAATAATAATAATAATGATCCTTATTCGTCACGTGAATCATTTGGCGAGTCATCTCACGGCCGTTACGAGAATGACGATGATCGACGTGAAGAAGCAGCAAGTGCACCTGCCTCGTCGAGCTTAATCGAGAGTGAAAAATATATCGATGATCGAACCAACGAGAAAACAGACGAGACAACTTCCGATAATTGTCAAAGAGTTGAGAAAAATTCAAAAATTTGTATTATTTGTAAAAATCGTAAAACCGGGGCAGATTTTGAAAGATGCTCATCGGGTATTAAAAATTATCGACCGAGTGACGATAATGACGAAAATGATAAAATTTATGGTTATGGAAAATTTGAGAAATCTGAAGATTATCCAGGTAATAACGATGAGATTTACGAGAGAGAAGAGAGTTTGAGTCCCTCGTCGTTGTATCGATCGATTGGATATCAACAGGATGAAATAAACGAGAATATAAATAATAATCAGAATAAACGGAATAACGAGAATAAACGAAATAATGAGAATAAACGAAATAATAATGGTCGTAAAAGAAGCAACAAGAATGGAAACAATGGCAACAAGTCCAAAGGCTGCAAAAATGTTCAAAAAGATTCTATGACTTGTACAGTTTGCGTTGATCCTGAGACTGGTGGTAATTTCGAAAAATGCTCATACACTCATCAACCCAATGACAAAATTTATAAATTCAGCAAATCCAAAACCTTTGGATATCCTCACGATGGAGACGATGAGACCAATAACGAAAATCGACGATAAACAAAAATATGCTATGGAAAGATTTCCATTTGTTTTCCAAATTTTTTGTTTCTAAATTGAGACATTTTTTCAATTAAAAAAGATAAATATTGAAATTTGTTTTTAGTTATAAGGCTCGTTGAGTTTTATAAAATATCTTCGTTATTTTTGACACAAAACTTGTTGTTTTTGTTGGTTTTTGTATTTATAATGAAACGTTTGATCTAAGAAAATCATTTGTTATTTTATCCGTAATTGTGATTGGGCATGTCTTCCAACTGTAGAAAATAGTCAATTCATCGAATGTATTTTTCACTGGTGAGCAAATTGCCAAATGTAATTTTCAAAATATTCCAAATATTAAATATAAAAATTTGCTAATTTTTGACAAATTCTTGTAATTCGAGCTAAGAAAAAAAAAATCTAATATACTCTATAAACATGTTGGTTGTAGAATTGAGAAAGAAATATTTGTTTGAAACATCCTGGAATCATTAATTTTTGTCAAATTTTACATAATTTTGTTGATATTTCCTTACTACGATGTAATTTGAAAATTTATTCCAAGTGTTGTATTTGCATGAAATTTCCCAATCTATATACTCTATATACATATATTTATGTCTCTATGTTACATATCTGTATCTCGTGATATATATAAAAACATTTGCACGCTGCGTTTTGTTTCTTTTTATTTTTTTTCTAAACCCTTTCAAATTGTTAAAAATTAACGCTCTCACGACCACGTGGTTTGTCCTACATATATATATATATATGTGACGTCTCTTCTCGGCAACACGAATATTGTATATGAATTATTATTATATTGGCAACACATTGTATCACGTGGAGAATGAAAATCATTAACGTTTAAGTTTTGCATCTTCCAAAACGAATGCATTTTTTTCTCCCAATTTTGAAAGTTTTAGGTACTTACATTTCCGATGAAAATTGTAACGATTTTCGGCGTACATCGATGATGTTACAATCTTTCACACGTTCGTATGGCACACTAACAAAAGTTCGCAACTTGTGCGAGAATAACTCAATCGACGGTAAATATATTTCATCTTGCACAACTGTACGTAGTCTGCGTATCTTAAATAACTCAACATTTATAAACAAATTTACACTAATATCGAGAAAGAGAAAAACGAACAAGAGAAACGAGATTCTCTACCATCCCGCACGATGTACTATGTATCAAGAATTTCAAAAAGCCCGTCGAGTAACGCCATCTATCATGTATTCGCGGAAGCTCCGGGAAAAATGCAAGTTCGATTTTATCCGTCGTTCGACGCGACTTACGGTCGGTAAAAATTGATGATACAGATCGTCACTTGGCAATGCTACTTTTTTTATATCACAAGATGAATTATCCCGATCAGTGACGACAAAAAATCTCATTCTCGCATATAATCAACAATGATTTTTTTTTTTCTACTCCAAATATTCTATTCCAAATATCATTTTAAATATTTAAATTGTAACTAAACAAAGGACGATAGACCTTAAATGGTGTAAGACGCTTTTTGTATATACAGAGAAAAAACAAATTTTATCTAAAACCCTTTCAAATTGTTAAAAATTAGCGCTCTCACGACCGCGTGGTTTGTCCTATATATATATATGACGCCTCTTCTCGGCAACACGAATATTGTATATGAATTATTATTATATCGCCTACACATTGTATCACGTGGAGAATAAAAATCATTAACGTTTAAGTTTTGCATCTTCCAAAACGAATGCATTTTTTTCTCCCAATTTTGAAAGTTTTAGGTACTTACATTTCCGATGAAAATTGTAACGTTTTTCGGCATACATCGATGATATTACAATCTCTCACACGTTTGTATGGCACACTAACAAAAGTTCGCAACTTGTGCGAGAATAACTCAATCGACGGTAAATATATTTCATCTTGCACCACTGTACGTCGTCTGCGTATCTTAAATAACTCAACATTTATAAACAAATTTACACTAATATTGCGAAAGAGAAAAACGAACAAGAGAAACGAGATTCTCTACCATCCCGCTCGATGTTGTACTATGTATCAAGAATTTCAAAAAGCCCGTCGAGTAACGCCATCTGTCATGGATTCACGGAAGCTCTGGGAAAAATGCAAGTTCGATTTTATCCGTCGTTCGACGCGACTTACTGTCGATAAAAATTGATGAAACAAATCGTCACTTGGCGATGCTACTTTTTTTTATATTACAAGATGAATTATCCCGATCAGTGATGACAAAAAAATCTCATTCTCGCATATAATCAACAATGAAAAATATCTTTTTTTTCTATTCCAAACGCTTCCATTACGCTTTTACACTTTTACCATCCAGAGATAAAAAATATTTTCAGACACACGCACGGTCTCTTAGGTACTTGAAGAATCAAAAACTTTCACGAAACAACTTTTTTTCTGATAAAGATTCGTAAATACTCAAATCCCGAGTACCTGTCTACGGAGATTATGATGTTACTTTCTGGTACATTCGCTTTAAACTCTCAATGAAGAAAATAATATAAAAAAAAAAGTCTGTCGGTATAGCAGGTTTTTTGGGGTCATTTGACGCGCGAAGCTGCTGCCATTATTGTCAAAACTTTGAACTATAACGAGCAGCAGTGGCGCATCATCGTCCGCGCATTGTCTCTACATGTGTGTGTACGCATCCCCGCGTATACATGCACAAACATCTCATTCTCCCAAGCTCAGTCGTCCGTGCACCATCCGCATGCACACACTGGTATTTCGTGGTACAATTTTCCACCACTACCGCGATTCTAAAGAAGACCCGGTGTGGCCCGGCGAACTTGTGTCTCGTCGGCGCGAGTTCACGTTCCTCCTTTTTTTGCCCCGCGTACCTAACACAATATCATTAATTCGCAACTAAAAATTCATTAAACTCATTCTCATGTCCTGTATCTCGTGTGTGACATGCTCACATTTTTCGCTGTGAGCACGCGTGCGTAAGTTCATCGCGCTTTTGATCAAAACTAACATACAATAGATACACGAAAGAAAAAAAGTCTTTCACAGTGAGTGCCGAGAGTAAGGTAGGAGACATCGGAATAGACATCGCGCGGCGCGAGATCGAGAAAACGAAAAACAAATAAGAAAAAAAGAAAAAAAGTGCCGAGCGAAAAGTGAACGGTGAATCAGTGAATGTTAAGAGTAACGTGACGATCACATGTGACAGTGCGCGTGTGGCGTCGATTAATCAAACCACCATTATTATTACCGCTATATCGTAACAATTGATATCCCATCGTGCACATAAGAACCAAGTAAGTTGAGTGATAGAAAAGAAAAATTCATCGATCCTACGAGAGTTCGACCAAGTACCGGAGATTTTCTTCGAGGCGATCAAAAACCAGATTGCGGAAACGCGATGGAGGCGAAAGAGAGAGAGAGAGAGAGAGAGAGAGATGGACGAAGAAAATCTTTTCACGCTCGTTTTTGTTACGTGAACGATGAGATTTATTTATACCTTGCCATATATCTTGATTACCTCGCGCCTTAGGGACTATACATATATATGTATAGTCCCTATAGTCCCTATACATGTACATATACAGTTGTGGCGGTCAATCGACCGCGTGGTCGCTCAGGCATTGTACATTGTTTCATTTTTTTTTGGGTTTTTCGCAGTTTCATATTGCTCGATATTTAGTCTCTGGCGTTTGTAGAATGGCGAATTTCGCGATACAGAAAAACGTGTCCGGATAGATGCCAGATAAACTAACACGCTGAGACTCAACGATACAATGTATATACATATAGATGTATATGTAGTTCATTTTTACTATGCACACATATATATAGAATATTTTTACTATACATATATATATAAGATATTTTTACTATACATATGTATAGTGCATTTTTACTATACATATATATAGTACATTTTCTCTATATACGAAACCGAACCAGCCATTTTTTTTCGACGCCCCCATAGAAATTTCTAGAACTTTGTTAACATTGTAGATCTAGTTGAAAGGACCGTCTCTAAATTCGTTCGAATTTTATAATCCAACAGTGGACATGTCTGTTTTTTTTTTCCAACTCAACTTATCTTGAAAAAAATATCGATTGCACAGAAAAAAAATTGAGATCTAAAAACTGTAATTTTCTATCAACTTTGTAACGATTTTTTTTTTTTAAATAATTTTTTTCGATCATAAAGTTGATTCATCCCTTAAAAAAAAATATATATATATTTTTTCGTCAACGATCTTTATATTTTGCTGTCAAAATTACGGAATCTTCGTACATGTGTTGAAGATTCACTGGAATAAATTTGTAATTGGAATTGCAGAGTGAAAAAAAAATAGAAAAAGAAACGAAATCCGAGAAATGTAGCATAAAATCTACTTTGTTTTGCCCGGAAAAGTTTTCACGATTACAAAACTATCATTATTTCATCTTTCTTAACAATGTATCAATTTTTTCGTCAACAGCTCTCGCAGAGTAAAACATTTTGCGCAAAATATAAGTTGACTTTAATGTTAATTTTCTCGGATTTTGTTTTTTTTTACTGTGAAATCCTAAAACCTCAAATTGTGACAATTTTTTTATTCAAATTTATACACACGTCCAAATATTCATTTTTTTTTATCAGCGAAATATATTTGGTGTCTGGGTGAAAACAAAAATTCAATTTTATGAGATCAACAAAATTAGGAAAAAAAATCTTTACAAAGTTTATTATTGAAATGATCGACTTTTCCTTTCCGATAATTTTATCTACGCGAGCCATACGGTGACTTGAGAATAATAGACCGTAGTGAGCGGTTACAGTTAAAAATCTTAAATATTTTATAGAAAGTCCTTTCAACTACTGCTGCGTGCTGGCAATGTTGAAAAGAAAAAAAAATGTGTGTGGCGGAAAAAAGTAGTTGAATCACTTCATATATATACACACACACACACACTATATATATATAAATGTACAAGACTCGTTATTAATCCCGCTAATAATTTCGCTTACCCCAAAGACCAGCGAATCCTTCACCCCCCATTAATTGCAAATTCTCACGATTTTTTCCGACAAATTATTGGATCTTTGCCCAGGGCCCGGATTGCTGAAAGCCGAGGTGTGGCGTGCAACGACAATCCTCTCTACTTCCAATTTTTACCATTGTAAATCGCCCTCGAAGCACTTATGCATTCTTATCTCCCCACCTCTTTCTCTTATCTCATGAAAATATTTATATATATGTATACATGTATAAATAATCTTTCTAGGTAAAATCAGCTTTTTTTTTGGCATGTTCATAGTTGAAAATGTCGAATTAATGAAATTTATCTCGAGCGATCACGATTCGATCATATTTTCTCATGTGTTTATATTTTTGTTTAAATTGTTCAGGGTTCAAAGACAGAGTTCGAGGCCAAAAAGTTCCCGCGCTAGTGTGTGTATGCCTGCGAGCGAGCTCGTGTACGTTCGTAGGCTTGGCACACGCGGATCCCGTTGCCTGTCGTTTTTTTTTTTTTGTTCTTTATATATGAGATATGTCGCAAGCGATGAAAATTCCATCGATCCTCACTGACATCGATGAAATTTCACTATGCTGTACAATTGGTTAGAATGCATTTTTTGAGCCACGTAATTCCCTCAACAGATTTTTTTTTTTTTTTTTGCTTGTCAACTCAGTCAATTTTTTGTTCGATATCTTTATCGAATCGATATATCGCACAATCTATCATCGATAGGAAAAAAAAATGTTCAGGCTTTTTTTTAGTGGGGGATGAACTTAAGTTTTTATATTAAATTTTGTTGTCTCGTGAAATTTTTGGTTGAAATTAAAAACAACTATTGAGAAAAAACGAAATGGACTCGTTGATGAAAAATTCGAAAAAAATTATATTCTTTTTTCCTGGACGTTTTTTTGAATTTTATGAATTTTTTGAATTGGTCGAGCATTGCGGTATGCGAAGCCTTCAAATCGATCATCTCGGATGCTGTTAAGAGTCAACATTTTTTACTATCATTCTAGATCAAGAGAAAGAATATATATATATACATGGCTGTTATTTATTTTGTATTTATTACATTGCAAAAAATTGTGCGAATCGTTCTAAGATTCGATATAAAAAGTAATAAATTTGAAAACTTTTAAACTCTACTGTGCTGAATTTTCAACAAAAAATTGAAGGGGGTCGACGGAATTCTCATCGCTTACGTGCGGAATATCATATATATACATATATATTCCGTATTATATTGCTTGGTTCAACCGGTGCTGTTTTCTCCAACACATGCATGTATATATGTAGACGCGCCGCTCTCCACCGACGAATAAACTCGGTCGGTCCATCGTGCTCGTTTTTCTTATATTAGTATTTGTTACGCCCGGTGTGGCGGTGTGTGTTGGGACGTGGATTCGTGTCGCGTGTTCACGTCCATCTCGATCGTTGTCGAACACGGCAAAAACTGTTTGCACAACCTTTTAATATTCACCGATCGTGTTACGTAAGGTAGAATTGTTTTGTTTAAATAATTCGAGTTATTCGTTAATTTGTGAGTTTGTTATGTGTTAACAATATGTGAAAGAATAAGAGCAAAGGACCGACGCCGAGGCCGCTCACCAATTTTTATTCAGTATTGTATTTTGTGAAAAATAAAACATGCAGGGACCAACTTAACGATGAGAAAAAAACTTTTTTAAAAAATGTTTGCCTTTCGAATGAGAAAAAAACCGAGAAAAACCTTTACCGAGAAACAAGGACAAGCGTAAACGTATAAACAAAGATTTAGTTGTGTGTTGTACACACATGTTGACGATTCGTGGACAAGAGTTACGAAACATTTCGCGAATCCCGGCAAATGCTTCTCTTACAGACGAGACTATAATTGAATATTGTTACGATTTAAAATTCTTTCGCCTCGTGCACGGATAAAAATAATGCATGCAACGTTGCACCTGTGAACGAGCCATTGATCTCTATAGAGATCAGTGGAACACGAGCACATGGTGACTTTTTCGACCTGTCTCGTTCTTTCTTTTATGAGCGTTGAACATTTCTTTTCTTTAGGTATTCATTACAAAATAAATTTGTTTTCGTTTTTGACCATTTACGTGGTTAAAATTGAACGGACTACTCGCCAATTATTGTGACGAGTAATTTTGTCGAGAAATTGGCAACATAACCCTAAAATACCCGCGTGTGTACGAGAAACGCTCGTACAATTTTTGTATTAGCAATAAATTTCTCCGTAAAAAAATCCAGTAGGGTACAAAACGAGGATTTACCGTGCAATGCTCAATTTTTGTTGTGGTTTGTCTTTTTTTTTCCTATTTTTTTTGTTTGCATGAAATTGAGGCAATTTTTTTATAAACGAGGCAGATGGCAGCAACCATGCTGTGTTGCCATTATTTTTCCAGATGTTTATGCGCTAGATGGAATTCTCAATTAATTATGACCATTAATTGGTAGTCGAATAAGCATTGGAAAAAAAAAGCAATCACGTTTTCAAAATTTTGTCAAGGTTATTGATTCGTTTTGCTGGAAAAACGCGCCTTTAATATTAAAACTAAGGAGAGTAGCAAATTAATCAAACGGAATGCAAATTAGAATTTTAAGGGGAGATTAATTATCGACGTAGCTTGGGTACAAATAATTAATTTTTCTAACACATGAAAAAAATAAAAAATAATTCCATTGAATGGGATTAGCCGGTCTGTCTGCAGCTATTAAGGCGATGTGAAAGAGCTTGTTGCACATCACCTTAAGCACCCAGACGGCATCACCAATCCTACCTGATTCTATTAAGGTGATGAAAAATCCGCAAGAGTCCCTGAGAGATATTTGCAATTTTCAAATGGCATTCAGTGATGTTTAAAATTTCAAAGAAACTATTAGTTACATTTATTACAGTTTTTGTGACTGGTCGTGCAATTTTATAACTCATCTTGAAGTGTTTTGAAACAGACTCAGTCGGTAACAAAATCTTTTGAATAATTTGTTTTCTACAGTACCGGACATTTCCCGTGAAAAAGCAAATTCTTATCCGATTTATAATTCTAATTTCTAAATCCAGTAAGAATTTGCCTTTTCTTGGAAATTTTTTCCACCCTTAAAAATAATTGTCGAAAAAATTTGCATCTGACTCTAGCGCTCTCGCAAATGTGTCGCAAATTCAATGGAATAAAATTGAAGAGAATGTTTGTGTAAAATTTCAAATGCTTTGAATGATATTTCAATCATTCGACTCAAGCAAATCTCTGAGTCTTCACCGAAGGAGAGAGAAAGAGAGAAGAAAGACAAGGTGAAAATTGAAACTTGCGCATTGAGAGAGCGACTTTCTCATATAAGAAGATTTGTGAACGCAACAAATTATGATCAAGTGACGTGGAATTTTTATTATTTATTAAATGATACGAAAATTTTGCGAAATTGATAACGTTAATTGTTGGTTATCCATAATTTACCCAAAATAATATTAATTTTACAAAATAATTTTAAGGCCGCCCTAATATCAGAATTGCAGAATTTGCTGCAATTTTTTTTGCTGTAAACGGAATTTTCATTTCTAATATTAATTGAATCGATTTCGTATTGTAAATTAATTAGAGGCAGAAATTGTGTCCGATTTCAATCAAGAGAGATGTTATCGATGAAGTATCAAATATTTTAATTGCCAAATATATCAGTAAATCATTTATCAATTATTTTTTACGAATAATAATAACAAATTATTATTCAGACAAAAATATCCCAATAAATCCAAACCCAACGCGAATTACATCGGAAAAATCTCGTACCTATAATAATCAAATGTTGATTCACATGGCTTCGATTATTATTATTATTTTTTTTTTTAATTTTCTTTCCTCAATCCTATTTTTCAGATCAACTTTGCCGAGTAAATATCAGCGATATTCACTCGCGAATTGGTGTGACATGGAAACAGGATATCTGAATTTCCACGATGAGGAACATTTTTCAGATTTCTCACTGTCTCTCGGTCAGGTGATTATGCCCCAATAAATCATGAAAATAATATTTTTTACTCGTTTCTTACGCAATTTTTTTTTTTTTTTTATCGATTTAAATCAAATTGTTCTGACGAATTCGTAAAAAAAAAATTTCAGCACAATCTTTTGGACGATTCTCAAAGATCACTGCTGGCTATCGACGATGATTTTGACTACGTCGAGGCCCGTTTGGACACATCGGGGGGATTGTGGGGCACCGAACAGGAGTAAGTTGCGTCGTATTTGATGATTGGGATTTTTTTTTTTTTTTTCTTTAAATTCAATCCAGGGATAGACAAATTATTGAAAAATTATTATTCTTTTTTTTTTTGCACAGGCTCAATGGAGACATGGCTGTTTTACCTGTATCGGGTGTTGCCTCTGTCATTCCCAAAATTGAAAACATGAAAGAGGATTTTGCCAAGGTGCTCACAGATTGGCAAGAGCACATTGGCTATCTTCAGGTAATTCACGAATTTCTCACCCACGAATTCTCATCCTCTATTTTTTATCGAATTTATCCAATACGTTCATACACACGATTATCTAATTTAATTGAACTTGCCGATTTTTTTTTGCCTATGAAAAATAAATAGCTTCAAGCAACTTGAAGCATCTTCGAAGCACGCTGGATTATTTTTCCCTGAAAAACAAAAAAAAAAACAAAAATCAGGCAAATGCAAATGAAGAAATTTGATTGTGAGTTTGGAAAAAATATTTACAGGCTTCCGATATGGGCGAAGACATTGACATGGCAGAACTGAGTATGGGAATACCGGAAAAGCTCAATACGGATCTTCCAGAGGATATTTTTCAGACTGAAATGGCCGAGGCCCAAATCAATGGCCACTCGTCACCTGTAAAAAAACGACAACGAGATTCCATTAATAGTCCAAAAGCAAAGACGATATCTGAATCGAGCTCACAGGACATAGGTTTGTTTTTCAATTAGAGCAAATTTACGATAAAAAAAAATAAAAAAAAATCGTTTTCAGTTATTCGACCATTGAAGGAATACGAAGATTTCAACCAATCACGGATTAATTCGTGTATCGTTTCATCATCGTTTATGCAAATTAACATTTTCAGCTTTTTTCAGCAAAATTTTATTATTATTATTATTTATTTCCAGATTTGTGAAAAAAAATTAATCAACGGCGTGACGAATATTTATTAACGATTTTTTGGAAATTTTGTTGGGGGGTTGGGAGAACATTGTGTAAATATTTTAAAATTTTCTTCTCCCTACTGTTTATCAGGATATATATATTTACGATTTTTATGAAATTCTTTACTGCAATGTGTGCAAAATGAAGGATTATCCCTTCCCCCACAAAATTTTCTAAACGAGTCGTGTAAATCGATCTATCTCGTTAGCCAAATAAATTAACGCTCAACGTTTGCAAAAGATGTTATAGGGATAGACTTGAGCGAGGATTTAGAGCCAGAACTTGACCTGATGCATGTCGATTGCGATCAAGCGAGTTACCTTTCCAGTGATATTGATTTTGAATTATTAGGTTTGTTCCATCTTTTTTTTTTCTCTCTCTCTCTCTCTCTCTTTCTCTTTTCATTCTAGTTATGCATGCAACGGGGCCATTAGTGCGATTTGCAAGCCTGGACCATGGATGCTCTCGCGCTTTGCGCCTTCGTTAATTTCGACTTGAACGATATTTGTCAGATTAATTGACGATATTACGAGTCAACGATGAATATCGTTTACACACACGAAAATATCTCATAATATCTCTGTGAAAAAAAAATCCATTCAATCTAATCTGCTCGGTGATTAGCTTGAATTTGGAAAAATTCGATTCAGCGTTCACCCATTACGAGAGAATGAACGAATTAAACGAATCGAACCTGGTGAAAATCCAGTATTGAGAAATTTCGAGGGCAAAAATCTATTTGCTGAAACGAATTCAATTTATCTTCTCGATGATAATTTTTGGAGTCACGACGCATTTGGAATTTCATTAGATTTTTAGCAATTATCGAGACGTAAATCATACATAATTATTTACGTTCTTCTCGTATTCAGCGATACCGAGCCGGTGTGTCTCCAGTTCCATGATTCAACCGAGGAAGCTGAATTCAGTCGCAAAAACAAATTCAATCTGTCTAGTCAATGGTAGAATTGAATTTGTACATTTTTGAATGCACATTGTTATTATTATTATTACTATTATTACTATTATTTTAAGCAAGGAATTAAGTAATAGTTAAATTTAACCAAAATAACTGTTCGATTTAGCCGCTTCAAGAGGAAAGGGCCAATTCGACCTGGCGTCGTACATAACCGGGGACGATGATCACATCGAGGAACAATCATCTGCCTCGAACTCGATAAATGACTCGATCGAGACGCAAGAAATTATCGATTGCAAGAATATGACGAATAAAAATTCCGGAAAGAGAATCGATCCCAATGGATTTGCGAAAAAAGTTTCAGCATCACCGTTGAAGCACAAGCTAGTCGATAAAAGCTCCGAGAACGAAGATGCAGTGGATGTTGAAACGGTCATCGAACAAATGCCAGGTATATCGTCAATTTTTGTTTTACATTTTTAAGGATGCTTAAAAAAAAAAAAATTAAAAGAAATGAGAAAAGAAAAAAAAGATTATCCATAAAATTAAGATTTTTATTTAAAAAAAAAATTACAGTCCTCGAAGCCGGTGACGTGAAAAGTCTGCTGGAGCAGTTTGAGGCGTCCGAGGCTTCGACCATTAGCCTCTCGATTCGTCAAAAAACGCGAGAAAGAACGGAAATTATTAGTGACTCAGCGAAAGATTGCATCAATACTCGTGTCGTCGATCAAACAAAGCAGACAATTCTTAAAAAAACATTAGAGACGCAAGACTCCAAGTTTCATAAGAATATACGTGATTCCTTGCCAAAAGAGGTGATCGATAGGATAAAGGTGAATCCACCATTTTCCATTGATATCATTTCCATCATAAATCACTTCCTCCCTACCTCTTTTCTCCTAACAATTTTCTCCATTTTCGATTAGTACTCCTTATTTTTTTCTCTTTGCTCCAATAAAATATCGAGATTCGTTCAAATATTCAACGCGAACCAAAAGAGGTGACCGATAGGATAAAGATGAATCCACCATTTTCCATTGATATCATTTCCATCATAAATCACTTCCTCCCTACCTCTTTTCTCCTAAAAATTTTCTCCATTTTCGATTAGTACTCCTTATTTTTTTCTCTTTCTTTGCTCCAATAAAATATCGAGATTCGTTCAAATATTCAACGCGATCAAAACGCGAATCCTATTGAAACTCTTGTGATCTTGTGTGCGTCCCAGGCATCTGCACGTAAGAAAGTAATATCGGTGATACCGGCATTGTCAAGTCCGAAAGTTGGAACACGCAGTACGAGAATGCAGGAAGCGGCTGCAACGCTCTCGAGAACGAAGCTCTTGAAAATCGTAAGTTGAAAAAAAAAAAGTTTCATGAGCATTTGTCAATAATTCGATCAAATTTAGTCGAGAGCCGTTTAGTAGTAGTTTAAAAAAAACTTTTTTTTATAAAATTTAACGAGGCGTTGGCAGTTTTTAGTAAGAAGAATAAAAAAGAAGTAGAAATATTATTTCGACTCGTAACAATTATCGCTTATATTCGTATAACTGGCGAGAAACTGAAATTTCATTCGATATCTCGAGTGGCCATAAATTGTTTAAAAAAAAATTGAAAAAAAAAACAATCACGAAATAAAAAACAGGTCGCAAATGGTTCCAACTCATCGAATGGACGAATCGACGGTTCGGTGCAACTCGATCACGATTATTGCAGCAGCAACGGCAACGCGACAGTCCGTAATTCTGAGTTGTTGAACGACGGAATTGGCGGTGACGTTGGAATGGCAGAAATAACGTCATTGTCGGCCAAGAAGCAACGTCAGAACGAAACAATGAGCGGTTATGGGGCAAAACCGGCCGGTTATTACATGCCAATAACGAAGATGAAGCCGGAAAGTGTTCGAAATGTTTCGAAAAAACGAAATAACGAAAATCCAAGCATTAAAATGATGGATCGATGGGCTGATTGTGGATCAAAGAAGGACAGCGGATTGGAATCTGGCGACGTTAGTGACGCGAGCGAGGAGACTTTGTCGAATCTGCCGTCGGAGGAAAAAAAACTAAATTCTTCGGTCAACTCGAAATATTCACAAAATGGTGGACAATCGAAATTGGGAAAAAATCACATGGGTACAATCGCGTCAACCGTAAATGGAATTTCTTCGGGAAACAATAAATCCTCGATGAAGGAAACCCCACCGGTTTATGAGATGAAAATACGCTCAGCACTCGCGACGAGTATTCTTCAGCTTCGCAAGGGCGTATTGACAAAAACTAAAAGTCTCGAGCCTGCTCATCAAAAAGTTAAACAACAGATGGTATCGGTATTAAAAAAGCCACCGATTAGCTCGAGTCAATCGAGCCTCGTAGTTGTTGGTTATGCAAACGAGAGCATCGTCACGACGAAAAATAGCTCAAATGACGAGGTACAAAATATCATTGTACAGGAAAAACAAGAATTATCCGACGAGGCTTCTCTTCTTGAGGCTAAAATACATGCCGATGAAGCGAAAAAGCCACCGAGGAGAAAATTAAATTTGGCCGAATACAGAAGCAGACGAGAACAAACGAGAAGTGACAATAGTCGAACTTGCTCACCGATACAGCCAATGACCCTTGTTTACATACATCACGCTTCGACAACCACCGAGCCCATCAAGGACGATCCGGAAAATCCTGTTTGGTCCGAGAGAGAAATTGTCTCGGTTCTAAAGCCAAAAATCGACGTTGAGGAGGAAAAAAATCGAGGCAAACCCGCCACCAGGGAAATGGCTGTGCAAACAAGCGATACTGTGTTTGATTATCCAACAACGATGACGACGACGACGATGACGACGACAATTACCACGATGATGACGACTGCGACGAGAATTGACACCGATGAGATTCACCAAGTCACGAAAATCGTCAAAAACGAACAATCCAACTCTGAGACAAGGTGAGCCACTTTTATCTTTTTACATTGATATTTCAACAAATTAAACAACCAAAAAAACCTCAATTCAATAAAAAGAAATGTAATTTTTCAGCCTTTTTTTTATACTTCATTTAACTCGTAATTTTCACTAATTTTCTGTCCAAATTCCAGTTAAGGCCCAAATTTGTAATCCAGAGTTTGATTTTATCGTTAATATTCAATTCGAGCTTGAGATCAAACATTTGGATCTACGAGGTCGAGCTGTTAGTCATAAATTTCTCGTATCTCATATATGAACGCAAATTCAAATTTACTTTTGTGAATTTAAGTTCGAACTTGATATAGAAATTACGATTAAAAATTCGAGTGCAAGAGTGGAAAATCTTCAATCTTGAATAAAAATAATCATATTGCAGAGTTGCGAGAATGAGGGAGAGCAAAAATCGACGCTACAGGAGACGCAGAACGAGTTCAAGCTCAAGTCGCTCGCGATCGCGAAGTCCGAGCCTAGAGAGAAGCAGAAGTCGTGGTCGAACGCGCAGCAGGAGCAGAAATACAAGTCGTAGCAGAAGCAGTCGAAGCAGATCGAGGCGATGCAGCAGCAATCCACGAAGACGACGAATAAGTCATCGTCGCAGCTCAGTGAGCTCGAGCAGCAGTTGGTCCTCACGTTCCCGATCACACACGAGATCGACATCACGATCGAGATCGAGATCTCTACGATCGAGATCACGCTCGTCCAGATCAAGATCGAGATCGAGATCCAGATCGTCTTCCAGATACTCCAGTTGTTCGAGGTAATGAGAGTTACGATCATAAAATAATACAATTGCGATCGTAATAATGCGATTACGATCGTAATAATGCTATACGATACGATTGATCAATCGATTGATTGACTGATCGATCGATACGATTACGATCGTAATAATACGAATGATACGATTTACATTAAAAAAAAGACGTCATCCGAAACTTTAAACAGTTTGAAATTTAGTCATTGTGTAATCCATACCGAGACATTTTTAAGGTATCATCGAATTTTTCAGGATGTATATTTCGTTGACCTTTACGTGATATTTCTACGTGATGAATCAATTCTTACCCCGTTTAATTGAGGATTAAGTCATGTGGAAGCTCGGTCTGTCTCTCCTCCATGACTCGGACTTTGGTTGAGTAACATATTTTGTAAGGATAAATTCGTGATTCGTGATCGTGACAAATTTAATGGGTAGGACATCTGTAACAGTTATTAATTTGCATTGAGAATAGTCTGATATTCGATAGGTTTGATAGTTATTTTACAAAATCATTCAATAGATTTAATGATAAATTAAGAATGGATTGAGAAATTAGTCGGGCAGGGACACACTTTTTTTTTACGCGCGTTGGCCGAAATTGTTATCCAAAGTCATAGAAAACAGACACAGGTAATTAGAATGTGCATCGTTCAATCTGTGTTCTATCACTTCGGACCGCAATTTCGGCCGCCGCACGTAAAGAAAAAAAAATAAAACAGATTTACGAATGGAACTTATGTCAAATGGAAAAAAATATATACATTTTCTTCATATTTTTCAAATTCACTGAAGCTTATTTTATGACGTTCGATAAAGATTTGACTAAAAAGTAATTATCGTAAATGTAAACAAAAAAAACAATTTTTTTGTAAGTTTCAACGGGCTATTGCGAAATTGCAAAAGGTTAATATGGGACATTGATATTAGGACATTTTAGACGGTGATAGAAGTGAAATGGCAAAAGCGAGAAGAAGTATAGAAATAGCAAAAGCGAGAAAAAGTACAGAAATGGCAAAAGCGAGAAGAAGTACACAAATGGCAAAAGCGAGAAGAAGTATAGAAATGACGTTGTAAATGAAGACAATTAAAAGAAAAAGAAAGAAAAAATACAGGGTAATAGGGAAAACGTGATTGTAGGTCTTCATCGTGCTCAAATTTGGGAAGGATGAGTAAGTCGATTGACGAACGAAGCAGGCGGCGAAGGGGGCAACGCGATCAAGGGACGAGTTATGATAGGTACAGACGCGGCTCCTCGGGCAGTAGTCACGGCTGCAAAGGCTGGAGGAGGTAAACTTGGAAAAAAAAGATCCGAAAAAAATAAAAAAAACCCCGTCTCTCTCTCTCTCTCTCTCTCTCTCTCTCTCTCTCTCTCTCTCTCTCTCTCTCTCTCTCTCTCTCTCCTCTGGGTACTGACTTGTGTTTGTGTGTCGTGTTCAGGACTAGTTGGTTGCAGTGAAACTTTTACAATTGAATTGGAACAATTTTTCTTCACTAGCATTATATTTGAGCCGTTAAACTATAACGGAAGGGAGAGTAATTTTTCTCAACAATTGAGGAATTATCGTGAAGAAACCTTGTGATGTTTTTTTTTTGTTTCTATTGTTTTTATGGCTGGTCGAAAAAAAAACAGCTACGAGTTTTCGACTTAGGAGCTTAAATGTTTAATTAAAAACTTTTTTTTTAACTTCACTGGCAATTGAACGGTGAGAATGTTTTTCTTTTCCATTTGTGACCTCATCGTTTCAGGGATCAAAAAGTGTCTCTGTGTTTCCATCATAGTGTGCGCTTACTCGTCACACATTGACGAGAATGAAAAAAAAAAATCATCATCGTTAAAACATGACCGGATATTTTATGTGTCTAATCGTTATTGAAAAATGCATTTCTTTTTCTTCTTTCTTACGTTTGTTGACGAACTGTGCTAACCGCTCGCGAATTACAATTTTATATGATTAAGAATTAATGCGATCATAATGTTTGTTGTTTTCGCTACTTCTCTGTTTATTACATTCGTTTTTTTTTTGTGTTCTACTCGTTGCGACAGATCAACGAGGAGCTCTTACAGAAGACAATATGACGGTTGGTACCACAAAGAGAAGAAAAGGCAGATGGAAGAACGTCGAGTTATTTATGTTGGACGTTTGGACGAGAACACGACAAAGGTTGATCTTCGACGACGATTCGAAGCTTTTGGCCCGGTTCTTGACATCAGTGTACATTTCCGCGAGCATGGGTAAGATGATCTCTTCGGATGAGCGTTTTTATTTGATTTTATTTTATTGTTTTTAATATTTTTACGCTGACAATTAAATTTTGATCTAGCCCAATAATGTTCGATTATCACGCTTTGTTATTTCCGATTTTTTTTTATCACTCCCGACGGCCCATAGAGCAAAAATAAAGACGGGTGTAAAGCATTTTTTGCCCAGCGTTTGCTGTAACAAAACGCTACCTGGCCATAAACAAATTGGAATTATTCTTTACACTTTTAGTGTAAATATTGACGATAAATTAACGACAAAAATCATATTTTCCACAAAATTTTGAGATATTTGGAAGATTGAAAATTTATTCGGTTTTTCTTAAATTAAATTATGCACTTAAAAAAAAACAAAAAAAAATTCGGTGTTTCTTTCAGTGACAATTACGGATTTGTTACGTTCGCGTACAAAAATGACGCATACCAGGCGGTTGAGCATGGAAACGATGATCCATCTCTGCCGCGATACGATCTTTCTTTTGGAGGGCGAAGGGCTTTTTGCAAAGTGAAATATGCCGATTTAGGTATGGAATTGTTGTTCCCTGAAGAGGAAAGATTTTTTTTTTCATCACGAACGATAGTCAACGAATAACAATTAAAAAAAAAAAAATGATTTTTTTTAATTATATTTTACAGACGGCATGGCTGGAAGTTCATTGAACAGCGGTGTGACCAGCGCCAGACCCATAATTAAAACCGAAGAGGACAATACCTTTGATCTTTTGCTCAAGGAGGCTAAAGCCAAATTGCGCAAGCGAAAGGTTTGACACACGTACTGCTTATTAGTTGTAAATGTAATTTAATCGCAAATAGCAGATTTCGTCGATCGTAATCGAGATTTAGCCTAGAACGGAGCCTCGAACGAAAACGAGAAAAAGAGAAAGAGCACAAATGAAGAAAACAGGGCAAACAATTTAGATATCACAACGAGGGAGAAGAAATATTGTGAAAAAAAAAAGAAACAACGCATTGTAGCGAAATATGTTTGTCGACAAAATACGCAAAAAGAAAAATTGCGTCTGTACTGAAAGTTGTGACTGACCGTGAACAGAAAAATCTTCAATCCTGGATGAGATTAAAGTTGAGAATTTTTTTTTTTCTTACACGGATGAGAGCCATTGATCGATCGATACCAATCGATCAATTACAAATCATCGTGCACGTCGGAAATTTTCGAATAATTTCGTCTCGTGCTGGGTTGGATTATTGCCATGGTGGAATTTTCGATTACACTGGCATTCGGATGGAATTCATGATTTTTTTTTTAAATTTAACAATGAGTTGCAATAATTCCAACAACCCTGCAGACATAAATGCCGAAAACAAACTAACCACAAACTACCAACAAATATCATTCGATGTATAGTATAAATAAAACATAATAATTGACAAACAAGAGGGAAAAAAAAAATATATATATATATATATATATATATATACACACATATGTATAAGGATGAAAACCTCAAGACGCATCTGAGATTCAGGTGTATCGCGTCGAACTTTCATTTTTTCTTTTCATTATTTAATTTTAACCAATTTTAAGACAATTAATCGATCTCATCAATCATTCGTTGCATTACTCACCTGTGCATTTGACATTATTATTATTATTATTTTTTTTTTTTTACCAAGCAAAATACGAAAAAGTTCTCACAGCCTCGTTTGAGTCTGTTTTTAGTTTCTGCTGGAAATTTGGTAACGTAAGAATTTAGCTGATTCATGCATGAAACTTGAACCTCTTGGAAACTTTGACGTCAATAATATTTTCGGGTTCAGTCAGAAAATTTTGATCATTTCGTCAAATTCGTTAAACGAAAGGAATTTCACAATGATTCATTTGTCACGGAGAAGAATAGATCGATTTGAATAAAATTAAATTCAATTTCAAATAAATCAATTTCCCCAGCTGTTACGAATATTTTATTGCCAAAAAGAATTCATAGTCTGATAGGCTTCAAAGATTGAACAATCTTTTAACCCCTTGAGTGTCATACTAAGATGTAAGAAACTGACCAAGAATGCCGATATATGCGTCAGTGACGATCAAGGGCTTAAGGCAATGAGCCATACCGTTGCTACGAGGTCTATTTGAACAAATTGCAAAAAAGAAAAAAAAAAGGAAACCACCAAATTGATGAAATAAAAAAATTACGGTAATTCTCCAATCTGCACTAATTTGCAAAAAGGGCATTTGCAGATAACCAGAACGTAGTTAATATGCGGAAGTTAATCATTCGGAAATAAAATTGTGTAGATCTCAAATTTCATTATCTCTTAATGTGCTGCGTCTCTCGATTCACAGAGAGCATCACTATTGCCATTTCTTTCCCAATCGATGTATATTTTCCACATTACCTTAAAAGGAACATGAGTGATAATAATTCTATTGATCATTAAAACTGAACTTGTCTGTATTGTACCAACAAAGATAGAGATTTACAGAAGAAGGACAAAGCCCATAACGTGCTCGAGGCGAGAAAAGTTGGGGTGATCCATAGTGACTGAATCGATCATCACCCAACTTTTCTTGCCTCAAGCAGGCTTTGTGCTTCTCTATCTTTGTTGATAGTACTGAAAATGTATGCTAAAATTGCATTTTTACCCTTTTTTACATAAAAAGTTATGAAATTAACGATCAAGCAGTGAAACAAATGAAATGTGACAAATTTCAGATGTAAGGTGAGATGAAGATATTCATATAAGACCGTGATCGAGAGTTACTAACTGTGCCATTCGTCTATGCATTTTTTAATGAATAATCGAACATCCTTAAATTCGATATATCGCATCTTGTGAAATAGGCAAATATTGAGTAGTGTTACAGACCAGTGAAAAATAAGTCTCCTCAGCATCATTAGATTCATAAAATGAATGATTTTTATGGTATATGCAAATACATTTAGACCACCAAAATTCCAGTTATTGCTACAAAATCTTTTTCTTCTTAGATGATCAGCGACTCCGCGATAATTTTTATCGAATTACGAAGAATTTTACAGGATCGTAAATTAATGCAAAAAAAGGAAAAATCACGTGGAAATAATATTTCGTGGGTTCCTTTATACCTATAACTTTATACGTTCATCATAAATATATCATAATATATGATATAACAGAGGGGACACTCTGGGAGAAATTTGGGGGAAAAAGATGAAAACAAGAGATGTAAGAATTCAGTAAAATATTGTAGAGCACTGCGCTAGTTTATCGATAACGAGTACTATTTAAAAAAAATGAATAGAGGACAAGTTAATTAAAATATAAGAATTAACGCAAACACCAAATTTTTTTGATTGTTTAAATAATCGAACTGTTGGGATAAAACAAAAAGTATAAAATCCTTGACAAAAACAAAGTATACGAGAGGAACTGTTCAATTGTTGAAGAAAGAGTCAGGCTCGATGAACAGCGAGATTGGTGTATTGAATTGTAATATAAATAATTTCGATAGAAGAAAGACGTACTTATAACCGAAGTTAATTTTATTACAATCCAATAGTTTCAAAGAGCTCATCCACTGCCTAAACATTGGGACAACAAAGCAAAGCGCAAACTCTTGGCGTGACGTAAAAAATATGAAAAAATAGAGAAACTTAAGGAATGAACATAATTTTAAAGAGGAAAATAATCTCTTCTGAAGAGCAGATAATTCTCTTTTTGTGTGAAACAATTTTGAACAAAAGAAAAATTAATTGCACATTGCCATCTCTTCGTGAAATGTTTCCATCGAATTTTTTTGCGATACAACAGCAATAGCGTGTAGAAATCGAATTGTCCATGAAAAAAAGAAAAACGTCCTTTTTCAAAAATGAATATTTGAATCAAATGTTCAATTTTTCATTATTGAACGATTCAATTTACATTGTAAATATATTTTACACGGTTTCTTTCTACATTTTCTACTAAATTCTGCAACTGCATCGAGACTCATTTTTCGTGAAAATTTCGATAAATATTTCTCAAGCGTGCAAGTAAATGAGATTAAAAAATGAATACATTGAAAGCTTTATGAGAAAAAAAAAACATTACATTACATATAATTGTATATTATGTTACCGACAATGATGATGATGATGAACGAGAGTTATGATGATTTCGACATGAATTGTACGTAGAAATAACTTAAAATAAAACTTGTAGCATAAACTTTTGTCCCGATTGGCTCGCGTTTCCAAGCCAGTTTTAGATTAGAAAACTCTGCGATTGCCATACAAATTCTCTTTACTGAAACATAAAAACAAGCACGACTCTGTTAATTTTCATTAATTCTTATTGAAATCAGACTGAATACCTTAAGCATCAATAACTGAAAGTAAATGTAACATTTTGTCACTCTATCGAGAGAAAAATCTTTGAGTTTTCGGGGGTTACAGGACGCATTGAAAATATTCATCTAAATGGCCACGACGCATGTAATCTGATTCTCTTAATTTGAGGCTGCCAATGACGAAAAAACTTTTTAAAGGACATTCGATGTGTAATGATGAAAGATGAAAATGAAAAAAAAGAAAGGAGTATAAATTCACGCAACTCATGATTTATACTTTGTGTGTCTTTAATATTCATTGCACAGTTATTAACTAGACCTTTTTTTTTTGTTTTTGTTCATCACATTATAATACACGTGTCAAAGGAATATAAAGGACAACAAGGGACATCGAATAAATAAGTGCATCTGCATTCTCTATGTTTTAGCATTAGTAAATGAAACGTATGAAAAGGATTATTCTTGAATGTGGCTGTTAATTGTTTGAGGATTTTCTTGTCACGGAATATTAAATTCTAGCTTTGTTCGTTCGATCCAACGCGTCATCGCGTGGCAATCAGCCGATAATTCGGCATTTCCTTCTTCTTTTCTTTGCTCAAAATTTTTCAAGATAATTTTATCCTCGCAAATTTTTCCGTGACGTTCACGCTGCCGCGCGTATATGTATAATACACTTATCTATCTACAGTAATCAAATCAAAGATTAAACTCGACGATCTTGCTATGAGACCTGCATCTCTTGCAATCGTTTGCACGACGGTGTTTCTATGTTTCTCGCTTTTTGATGCAACTCCTGGTCACCGAAATGTCGCGCTTTCCACAACATCGTGTCTCCTGCGAGAAAACGAACAAACACGAGATTAAGGTAAAAGTATTTTCTTTTGATAATGCAAACAAAAAAAATAGAAAAAAAGAAAAGCAGGAAGTTTTGCAGACGCAAAATTCTTCATACATTCTGATATTGATATTGTAACAAATTTTTGACAAAATACTCACGATAATTTTTCTCCCTGTAACAGGCATGCCTCAGACTGTTTATATATTCTTCCTCAACCGAGATCTCCAATCTGCGCAAACTGCCTTGATACTCGCTGTGAAAATTTTCTTTCACGTAATATGGAACTTTAAGCTCTTGAGTTGTTCGATGAACGTTATATTTGCTGAAAAATAAATATGAAATTATATTCAAACGATCGATAAAACCCCATTTGGGTAAAAAATTATGTTTTTTTTTTTCTATTTATTAGAAAACTAAATTAATAGTTGACGATACTCACGCATTAGAATGTAAACTGTATACAGGATCAGAAATGAAAAAACTGCTCATCATTGTTAATACTATCAATAACAGCACGGGTAACATCTGAAGGAATGCTGTATATCCATTTGCTTGCTGAAATTATATAAAATAAACAAAATTTCATACAATTAGATAAGAAATTTGAAAAAAAAAATTCTCGTACATCTTTCAGTTTTTTCGTGAAAAGTGTGATGTTTATCGATTAATATTTACAAGAGTAGATGATTCGAATTTACGAATCGCGATTTACACGGAAGAGAAATTGTGAAAATGATATAAATATTTTTGCTTATTCAATTTAATTTTAAATTTATGTAAATTACCTGTGGATGAGTGTGTTGAGCCTGGGCATCCGCTTGTCTCATCCATCGACCACCACGACGCATGTAAAACTCCTGCTGTGGAAAACCACCGCCAAAGAACATGTTGAACAATTCTTCAGCCGTAATGTCAGCTATAAAATTGTAAAATATTCATTAGCGAGATCAGAGAAGAGGGAAAAAAGTTAACAGAAATTTAACGATTATTAAGCGACGATACCTTCGAATCCTCGGGTATAATTGTAATGACTGTGAGCCTGGCGAGAATGGGCAGATTGCATGCGTTCTTCCTCTGAACCGTACAAATCGTACTGTTTGCGTTTTTCCACATCGGTCAGTACCGCAACGGCATTTCCGATCGCTGCATTAGCAATTATTTCGATATTACAAATTTATTCGAAAAAAAAATTGATGATAACCGTATGAGGAAAAAAGAAGAAGAAAAATCGATAATAAATAAATTGAATATACTTTAATCATCGTTTAACCTTTAAATGCCTCAGCAGCCCCCGGTGCTTTATTTTTATCAGGGTGAAGCTGAAGTGCCAATTTCTTGTAAGCTTTTTTTACATCACTGTCTGTAGCTTCCTTGCTCACTGCCAGAATTTCATAATAATCCTTGCATTTTTTTATTCTATTATGGAAAAAAAAGAAAAATTGATTGAATTGATTTTTTTTTTTCAACGTGAATAAGTTGGCTTATGGCTGCTGACTACTTGCCTCTTCACAGATTCTATTTGATCCTTTGTGTATTCGGTTGTTGCTTGATTGTTGCTATTCTCCTTGGAAGCTGTCTGACGTTTTCTCACCTCAGGCTCGGGCTCTGCCTTTTTATTTGGTTTTGCCTGCATGGCGATATGAGCCAGAATATCTAGAAATATTGATGGCTCAAAATTAAAATTGTGTGTATAGAGTATACGTGAGATATAAATATTCTATGACTTTCTTTCGTTAAACCATCGATGCAAAATATCCATATTTATCGCACTTTTGAGCAAAAAAAAAACAAAATTTAAACGAATTACACATATTAACCCTGCGTGTGGGTAACCCATTCGAGACGGCAATTTTTTTCTCACACGGTCCCCAGGAGCGATTTTTTTTTTCTCAACGGTGTTCATATTTAATTATTGCACACACGGGGTGCAACCGGTCTTATAGCCTCGGAAATCAATTGCACACACGATGTGCAATCGATCTCGAATGGGTTAAAGGAACAGTGACCCATTTACACACCGTGTCACGAAAATTATAGTGTACACAAGGAGGGTTAATTATTTTAATCAACTTTATCGTTTGATAATTAATCATTGGACGATGGAAAATCCGTGATTAAATAAAATAAATAATTAAGTAAAATGATATAATATAAATAAAATATGATAATATTTTTGTGAATTCATCTTTATCGAGTAAGAAATATCCACGTCAGTTTATTTACAAATAAGGTAATAAATGTCCCGATAACCGGATATCCTGTGCTTAAGCATTGGTAAAGTATATATATAGGTATAGATTTAGATAACATGACGTGTCCGGATATTGTTTCTTGTCCGACAACTGGGTCGTTTACCCTATTTCAGAAGAAAATTATTAAAAAAATATTTTCTTCACAGTCACGATAATTTCCTTTATGAGCAAGAATATGTAAAAAAAAAGAACAAGTAAAAATGATCGACGAACTTGTGTGCGAGCCAATCGTTGAAGACAAATTAAAATTGACATTCTGTCGTATGTCATGATATCTTGTATCTTCAGTCTTAATTCGATTAATTTTAATCGAATTGTAATGAAAAGAAAATTTGATATGTAGGTAAATAATGCGCGTGTGTGATGTTTTGTTTTTTTTTTCTTTTCCAACACGATGATATCACAAAATTGAGATTTGGAGATAGAAAGTGAACACGTAGTAGAGATAATAAATTGACACACGATAAAAACTTACCCTCCGTTTTTTTTGTTGGATAAAGCTTTATAGCTTTACGTATAAATTTCTCAGCCTCTTCGTATTTTTTTTCACGGATATGCCGTTCAGCTAATTCTATGCAACGATCCGCCTCGTCTTTGTTACTATCCATTATTGATGGCAAATTTTTTCACAGTCGTGCAGACGACTCGTGTCACTAGCAGACGAGAGAAAAAAAAAAATTACGATGAAACAGAAAAAAAAAAAAAAGAAACAACTCGCGACCTCTTTTGCACAAGATTCGGGGATTAATATTTTGCTTGAATATTTGTTCTCGACTTTCTTTTAATGACGGGGCAGAATTGTAAATAAATTCGTATTCTTGACGGTCGATTACCGTCGTTTTACCCAGCCCGTACGTCATATATATTTCATGGTAATTCGATAAACGTTACGTCATGACGTGAACTACAAACACGGACGACGAACAACGACACGACAGTGGAATACGAATGTAAAAGTGAACCAGCTCTTTCTGCTAAAGTCGCCTAAGCTAAACGCAGGCTGATGAATTCAATTCGGACGAATTCGAGAGTATTCAGACGAATTTGAAACAATTTAGACGAATTCGAGACAATTCAGACGAATTCGAGACAATTCGTCTGAAGTAGAGTTCGTGGATAATCCACTGAAACTGAGACGGTATCAAAGAGCCATTCATATAGAGTTTTGCGATGAGGTGGAGTGATAAATAAAGTGTTCTGTATTACCTATCTTAATTTTCGTAAGGATCTTAAAAATGAAATCTGCAGAAAGGCCATGGGAGCTTTCCCGAATAATTCATATTTTCCTTTCATTTTAAACTCAAATAATGTGGACGAGTAATGTTCACCGGAGAATAATATTTCTAACATCTTTAATTCGTTTGTTCATAAACTGGACCTGTTCTGGAACCTGCTGGGATCCAGACAAAAATGAACGTCGGCAATATCACATACTTCAATTGCCCCCTTTCCAACGGAGCAACCCTCTCACGACCCCGGAAACTCTATACTCGTGGTAGCGTGATTTTCTTTGATTCCAACTTTTATCTTATGCCGGCAACTAAGTACGATATTATTATTGCTTATATGTGATCGTGCAATAATTATGTAGCATAAACCCGAATTCTTTCGTGTATTAAACAAAAATGTGGGAAAAAATTTCGAACATTTTTTCAACAAAGTTATGTTTGTATAAATGTATTCGTACGAATATCTGTTATCACCTTTGTTGTGAAAAAAATATATATATATGAAATGCCGGTTGCGAGATAAGGAAAAAAAAGACCCTCCAAAATAATGTCAAGTTTTTTTTTTATCGCTCGTGTAAAAAGTCGTAAGGTTAAGAAATATGGCGATTGCGCTGGGAAGGCGTCTCGTTCCGAATCTCGGTGGGGGAATAAGATCATTGATATTTCGTCCTGCTGAGCGGTACGTGGCAGCTGTTGCGCCAACGTCAAAAAAGAAAATGGTAAGTTTGGTAAATTTATTGTAAAATAATTGATGTACTATTTTTAATTGTTCATAAATTAGTGGAAAATATTTTAGGTTGAATTGAATATATCGTGAGATAAACAAATGATATCATACCAATTTTTGTTATTCATTCACTATCCAGAATCCACTTCGTAACAGGTGTTTTGATGATTATATATAGATCTTACCCCATTAAGGCCCCCCTGGGAACCACGATAATTGCCTTATGTAGGGTCCTACCTCGGTTCTTTTATTCAGCCCTAGATGGAGCCATTTTATGCGCTAAGGCCCAAAATTAACGTGTCCTTGTAACAGAATTTTTAGGCCCCAATTTACGAAAGAATAAAAAAATCATCCGGAAAGGTTTCTGGGCCTTAAAGGGTTATTATAACTATACCCATGTTCATTATATCTATATATAACGATGCTTTATCCCATTTTCATTTTTATGATTACTCATGATCAATTTTACTTTTATCAAGCCAAAACTTTTGGCTGATGATCGAGTAGCGGTTCTGGTTCCATTGTTGGAAAATGGCTGGACCGTTCAGTCAGAGAGGGATGCCATTTACAAAGAATTTGTTTTTGTCAACTTTAATGAGGTATGAATGAAAGATTTGTTTACACATAATATAAAATTTATTGAGAGGAAATTTTTTGTTTCGTGAAAATGGAAAGTGAATTTTTGTTTTCATCAGGCTTTTGGATTCATGACGAGAGTGGCTATGCAAGCTGAAAAAATGGACCATCATCCCGAATGGTTCAACGTTTACAACAAAGTTAACATTACATTGTCGTCTCATGATGTAAACGGTCTGTCGCAGCGAGACATCAAGCTTGCAAAGTTCATTGACGAAGTAGCAAAGACATTGAAAGCATAAAGGAACAAAAAATCACAATATCCCATGACTGTACACCCGTTAAACCGCGCAATTCGCAATATATAACTCTGCGATAACTAAAAAAATGCTGGATATTAAATTGGCACATCATCTTTAATCATTGTTTTCTTTTATTCGTAAACCTTTTTTCTATAATTGTTGAACAATTTTTGTGTTTGCTTAAAGGAAACTTTGCATATACAGAGTATAATATTTGCGTACTAAAATAGAAGAAATTTTTGGAATAATCGTCTTTTATGCAGCCTATAATTTTTTTTATTCAAGTTACAATTTTTTATATTTTTATTAAAGTATAATATAGAGGGCCCATTTCAGATTCCTAATTTATTATCTAAAGTATATGTGGAAATCTCGTATGAACTTTTTGTAATGAACAATGGCGATGCTCTTGCCATTTCATATTTATCATTCGAGAACCAGTTTCATGCGATAGTCAGTTGGTAAGTTCTAGTTCACCAGTAGAGATGGCGCTGCTATCGATGTTTTTTTTCCTCATGTTATGATTTTTTTTCAAGCATACCGGTGTACGATTTTGGCAAACAAAAATTATGAATTTATGATAAATTACGAAAATCGGCGACGATTAATAATTACAAAAATGGACAATCATGCGTTAGCCATCTAAATATTCAAAACTCAAGTACTGTCAACAAAATAATGCTTCAATTATCTTTGATTAAATCACCTTATGATCCAAGAGGTTATTCACAATCCTCGCAAGCAATGTCTCGTTATTTTTTCTGATAAAAATCATAAAAAGATAAAAAACAGAGCGGAAAAATGTTAAATCGTCAATTGTATCGTATGAGAAAAGCTGCGATCGCACGATCGTACAATACCAATGGAATGACCCAAAAAAGCGCGAGAACGACGAGAAAAGAATTTTTGGAATATTTTACAAAGGATCTCAATCACACGTACGTTCCTTCGAGTCCAGTTCTACCTATGAACGATCCAACTCTTCCTTTCGTCAACGCTGGAATGAATCAGGTTCGTTTCTCGAGTCAATGGCAAAATTTTTGTAATTCTGCGATAATTTCCATTGGCACAGATTTATTAAATTTAATAAAATTGATTTATTAAAGATTCTTTATTGTTTTTAGTTTAAAGGAGTATTTTTAGGTCATCATAATCCACCTGCAATCAAGGTTGCCAATTCGCAGAAATGCATAAGAGTAGGAGGCAAGCACAATGATCTTGAATCTGTTGGACTGGATACGTATCATCACACTTTTTTTGAGATGCTTGGAAATTGGTCATTTGGTGATTATTTTAAGGTGATATACACTTTTTCTCTATATAAACTGCTGCGCATTGTGCACATTTGCAATATTCTTGTTTTATTTTAAATTTTACATCATTCACTATATCAGATATAATTGATTAATTTTATTTATACCAATAATTAATTTATTTTATTTTTATGTCTGGAAATATTGAATGAAAAAAAAAAAAGAAGAAGATTATTCGTTATTCCCTCGATTCATCGCTGATCAATTGGAAATAATTTTTTTTCTTTTCAGGCTGAGGCTTGCGAATATGCCTGGAATTTGTTGACTGGCCCATATGGGATGAAAAAAGAAAATTTGTATTTAACGTATTTTGCGGGAGACGAGAAACTCGGACTCGAGGCAGACCTCGAGTCAAAAGACATCTGGCGGCGTTTGGGTGTTTCAGAGGACAGATTGTTACCCTTTGGAATGCAAGATAATTTTTGGGAAATGGGCCTTAGTGGGCCTTGCGGACCGTGCACAGAGATTCACGTTGATCACACGATGCAAACGAGCAATCAGTCGTCTCGCGTCAACAAGGGTTATGCCGATTTAACGGAACTTTGGAATTTGGTTTTCATACAATATGAGAGATTTGACGGTGGTCCAGTTGTGCCACTTGAAAAACGTCACGTTGACACTGGTATGGGATTCGAGAGATTGGTCGCAATTCTTCAGGGCAAAAGATCCAATTACGACACGGATCTTTTCACACCGTTTTTCAAGGCAATCGAGAAATTGAGCGGTTCGCCAAAATACGAGGGAAGATTCGGCGAAGCTGATAAAAATTCGATCGATACGGCATACAGAATACTCACTGATCATGCAAGAATGATCACCGTCGCTCTTGCTGATGGAATTATACCCGAGCACAAGTATATATTTTTTCTCTGCAAATTTACAATTTACCTATTCAATTTTTCTATCTAATTTTCAATTATTTTCAGTCACAAGCTCAGGCGAGTTTTGCGCAAAGCTTTAACCCTCGGTGATGAAGTTTTTCGACGCGACGACATTCTTCGCGAATTGACTTATCACGTTGCCGAGAGTCTCGGCGATATTTATCCCGAAATAGAAAAAAATCTCGGACAGGTGAACAATCTCGTAAAATTTCGATCTTTGAATTGAACATTGAGGGATATTTATTTCATGT
Organism: Dyspetes luteomarginatus; assembly: GCA_963669185.1. Classification (NCBI taxonomy): domain Eukaryota; kingdom Metazoa; phylum Arthropoda; class Insecta; order Hymenoptera; family Ichneumonidae; genus Dyspetes; species Dyspetes luteomarginatus. Next base: position 16,873,272 of record OY769909.1, on the reverse strand, counting down.
TTATACTTTGAATTTTTAAAAGGTTCAAAGGATAATTCAGTACGAGGATGAGTTGAGAAAATCATTAAAAAGTTCAGCCGGAACTCAGTGGCAAAAGTTGATCGATCTTCGTCCAGCTCTGGCGAACGTGAGCGATCCAACTGCATCGGGTCTGGTTGCCGCTTACAAAAATCTTCAAAATATTCTCGGAGATCTGTGAGTTTTCTAATGAGACGAAAAAAATTGCTGATCGACCATAACGACTAAGCAAGATTTTTCCATTTTTCAGACGAAAAACTGGAGCCTTGACCGGAGATTTTGCTTTCAAGCTTTACGACACTTATGGACTTGGACCAGAAACGATAGCCGAGCTGGCCTCTATCGAATCTCTGTCATTCGACAAAAACGATTTTGCACAGTCATTGGAGAGTGTGAAGCTTCGATCTAAAATCGCCACTGGTCAGGCGATGAACGATCTCGTGTCGCAAGCATCGTTGCGTCTATTGGAGACGAAAAAAGTACCAAAAACTGACGACTCTGACAAGTATCGTTACAATTTTAATGAGAACGGCTATGAATTTCCTCCGGTAAACGCGAAACTTTTGGGATTCGTTGTCAATGGTAAATAAATAAATAATTAAAATAAATTAATTGTGCTTATGTGAAAATTATGTATCCGAAACGAATAATCGTCGTTATAATTGCACAAATATTGTCAATAAATTTAACAGGAAAGCTCGTTTCTGAGACGGAGCCTCTCGCTTTCGATGAGGATCGAGCAATTCTTAAAGCGACGGTGGCCGAGAGTGGAAATGTCGTGGGTGTAAATTCGATCGTTGACGCATCGACCGAGATTGGCATTATTCTTGACAAAACTTTGTTCTACGCTCCCGAAGGTGGTCAATTGTCGGACAAGGGTTTTATAAAGATAAGAAATCTTCTGTTCAATGTCGAGCAAGCTCACAAAATACTGGGCTACATTGTTCACGTCGGCCATTTTACCAGTTGGAACACAAAGTGAGTAGAACCGAGTGAGTAAAAGTGATAAAAAAGAAGAAGAAAGAATTCGTGTATTTTTTTTATTTATTTTTTCTTTAGAAGTTCAGAAACCGAATTGCGTGCCGGAGATGATTGCGTCGTTAACATCGATGGAATGCATCGGACTGCCCTTATGCGAAATCACACATCGACTCATCTGTTGAACGCGGCATTGAGAAAAGTTCTTCCTATAATTTCTCAACGAGGCAGCATAGTAACGAAAGAAAATCTCATCTTTCAATTTAACATATTTGGTGAAAAAATTGATACCGAGCACATAGCAAAGCTGGAAAAATTGGTAAATGATTGCATCGCTGTTGACGCACCAGTTAATACTAAAATCGTCGATATGACCGGTTTACTAGCTGAGAAAAATTTGACGCTCATTCCTGGAGAAGTTTATCCGGATACAGAAGTCCGCATCGTTGAGATTGACACGGACAACTTAAAGTCAAAGTAAGAAACGATATTTTATATCATATGAATATATGATATTTTGTCATATTTTATATCATATGAAAATATGATATTTTGTCATATTTTATATCATATGAAAATATGTTATTTTGTCATATTTTATATTATATGAATATATGTTATTTTGTCATATTTTATATCATATGAAAATATTATATTTTGAAAAGAAAAAAAAATTAAATTAATTTGCAACAAGTTTTAATTGACTAGGAAAAAATATTTTTGTTCATCTGTTGAAAAGCGTTAATTTCCTTATGATTTCCTCTGATTATTTATTTTTCTATTGAACAGAGAAGCCTGCTGCGGAACTCACGTACACAAAACCGGTATGCTCGAGCATTTTTGTGTCTTGAGTATGAAACCGCAGGGTATGACAAGCCGTACGATCAAAGCCGTCGCAGGACCATTGGCTCGATTAGCTCGACTGGCCGGTGAAACAGCGAAGCAGGAAATCATCGATATCGAGGAAGAATTTCGCAAAGGGAATGTCCAGTCAAATGTTCTCATAGCAAAAATTGAGGAAACTAAGCGTCAGCTGGACGATCGATCAGAGCGAAAACTCACCGCTTATCTCGATACACGAGAGTGTCTCGAAAAATTGGACGAATTGCTGAGAGTATTGCGAGTACGTGAGAGAGAGAATATGAAGTAAGTCATATCTTCGAATGTTTCACGTATAATTGTGATCTGACGCTTTTTTTTTTTATCGTTCATCTCAGAATTTCAATAGAGGCTGAGATGAAAAGCGTGGTCCACGCGTCGACGATGCCGTTCGTCGTTCACTGCCTTCAGCCAGTGAACACGACGTTGGAAGATGTTTCTTTGCAGCGAGTCACAAGATTGTGCCCAAATACTCCAGTTCTCGTGATCGCGCATTCCAATGGAAAGGTCAAAGCTCGCTGTTGCGTTCCAAAGGTGAATTATCCTTTTGTCAAATTTATCACTTTTTCCGAGTCCAATGGATATTCTTATCGTTTTTCGTTTTTCAATCGACATTTTATGCAGGAAATGATCACGAGCTCGTTTAACGCGCACTCGTGGATGAATACTATCTTGCCGATCTTCAGAGGTCAAGGTGGCGCACCAACGGGTCACGAGGCATCGCTCGTTTGTCACATGAGCATAAAGCGTGTGCAAAAAAAGAAACTTGGACTTTTGGTCGATAAAGCCATTACGGAAGCTACAAAATTCGCCGCTATGCACATTAATGAGACTAAGCACGAGAACAATTGACAATTTCATAAAAATATGTAACATGTGAAAGTTTGTACATCAGAAATATTTGTAAAAAATAAACAAAAAAATGTGTTTCAGAAATCGTATCGTAACAAGTGGTCCCGGCGATTGCACAACGTTGCAGTCTTCGATCATTCGGATAATAAACTTTTTTTAACCTCCATTGTTTAATTGCATGCATCAAAACTCACCAAATGTATAGCCTGCGTGGGTGTCTCAAAATTCAAGGCCGACCGGAATGATACAGTTTTCTTGCATCTTCCATTTGCGTGCCATTTTTTTTCAATTCCATTTTGTTTTCGGTCCCATCCTTATAGCGATATTTACAGTCGACACAAGCGTGCAATGTAATGAAAAAAATGAACAGAAAACTTTGCGAAACAGGAAATTTTTGTCATGACACGTGTGCAATTAGTGCAAAAGCTTTTTGGCTAATTGTACGTTACGAGAGTAAGCTCTTTCGAATATACGTCACGTGACTCGCGAGCAGCCAGCAGCGCGCTGATGTTGCCCGTACAGTGGCGCCGCTTTACGGCCATTTTACGTAGCTAGAGACGCTTATTTCTAATTCTCAACGATGATCGATATACATCGTTTTATAAACTGTCATTCATCATTATGTGGATTAGCGCATGATTTTTATCATGATTTTAAGAAAATCATCAATATCATATCAAAACACAATATCGTACAAAATGAACGTAAGCTTTAGCCTCATCCTACCATAAAACTTCGGGTGTTTCTCATTTGAGGAATCGTTGAACGAAAAGGTCAAAGCTCGCTGTTGACGTCCATAGGTGAATTATTCTTTTGTTGATTCCGTCGCTTTTTTCGAGTATAATAGATATTCTTTTTTTTTTTAATGTTACATCTCGATTTTATGAGGGAAATGATGAGCTCATTCAACGTTAAACTCGCGAATGAATCGTATCTTGACGATCTTCAGAGGTCAAGATGGTGTGCCAACCTATCGTTACAATCCATCGTTTTTTTTTTTTTTGACGTAAAGCGAATGTAGAAAATGATACTTGGACTTCTGGTTGACATAGCGATTATGAATGCTATGAAATTCGCGTTGCTACGTACGTTGATGAAAATTACAAGCACGCTTATAACTGAGATAGTTTGATAAAAAGAGTTATATTTATAACGTAAGGGAAGCAACAAAAACTTTCATTAAAAAAAACTTATTTTGAATACATCGTATCATAGAATATGATCGTGGCAGTCGAAAGGTCGTGCAAACACCTCGAACCTCGTGTCACTTGATATTGTCTCGTGAACAACGAATACTTGAAACTCCCTTAATTACTGGAGGCAAGCAAACGATATATGCATTAGATCATCTAAACGGCAATGTACAAAATCATCTAAACTCGATGGTAGTTAACTAATTAATTTTTGTCTCACTATTCTGTACGTGATTTTGATAAAATTCTCTCATGGCGTGCTGTTGAGCGGTATGCAATAATATGTGCTCACGTTTGCTTCTCATGTAATCCACAGCTTCAGTCGGGGTCCATCCGTGTTTCTGTAAAAACATTTCCGTTAAAATTTCCACTTTTTCATTACAATTTGATTAAGTTTTTTTTTTCCTTTTATCAATTTTTCCTATTTTTAAAAATTTCGTTTCTTTTCTTCAATAATGATTGTTGAAACTTATTTAGAGGAAAAAAAATGACCTTCATTAAGTAACAGCCAACAAGTGTTGCACTTCTCGTTCTTCCGGCTTTGCAGTGAACGTAAACTGTGCCGGATTGTTTGTTACTCGACGTCGCAGCACTTCCATCAAATTTGTTGATAAAATTAACGCCCTTCTGGAGTTTATCCTGGCAGGGTGACTCAAATATGTCCGTGGTCGATAATTGAAGAAATTGTACATTCTGTTTTGCCCATTTCTGAGTTAATTGCAACAAAGAGTTCGTTGATTGAGACAATTTTTTCCATAATTAACGTTATTATAATTCGTACAATAATAACGATGATTTTACAATACCTCACCAGTGTTGGATAGTAATTTCAATTCGTAATCCTCGTTCATTGAAACTACCGCTGCAACTTTTTCCACCGCTATCAACTGCACAAATAAATAAGCTTATCTCTCATTAATTTATCTCCCCAATGATATTCTGAGAAAGGAAGAATATGAGTTTCAAAAGACTTTGCAGTTGTGGCCAGCTCCAGGATTAATTTTACCACGGATTAATTAATTATTAATTAATTATCGTTGATTATTCCGAGATGAATTGAACTGCTATGTCCTTCGTTTAAAATTTCTGTTTACTTTCAAAAAAATGGCTCACACATATCGTTATCTTGTCGATAATTGTCTCTCTACCTGTCTGGTCATTCCTCGAAACGGCAGAGCACCGAGAATTACCGTATCGTCGATTCGATCGTACCATCTTCGCGATGTTACCTTCTCCATCGCCACGTTGTACAGGAGAGTCGGATAAAACGTGACTCTCGCAAACATACTCGCTACAACGTACAAAATCAATTAACAAAAAAAAAAAAAACAAAAAAATCTCAATACAATTTGATCACTGAATTTTATGAATTTTATATTTTTTTATTACGTTCAGTGAAAGAGCACGAAAGTTTTATTTTTATGTAAAGGATGTCACGTGGAGACCGCGTTCGGATGTCTCACAGAGGAAACTCCGTTGGAATGAGAGAATACCCAACGTCGTATGAGAGAAAGTGCGATGGAATAAGTGAGCCTCGTCGAGGCGGCACACACAGGTGAGATATTCCCGTTATGTTAAATAAATCTGGTGGAGGGAGTGAATAATGTTTGAAAGAACGAGGTGGGGAGACCAAGACATCCAGAGGAAGTGGAACATAGAAAATCGGTAACAACAATCGATATGAGCAAGCAAAAGATTGCCCAGTTACTGCGCTCCAATAATTTTTTAACGCTGCTTTTTCCACGAATGCCTTCAACTTCAATTTATCAAGCAACCAATTAATCGGTATTAATTTTAGTGATTGAACTTAGAGGATGTGCAAATAAATGCCTGAACAATATATGCATAATATTTGCATATTTATAAATAAATAAAATTTATAAACCCAACAATTCGACAGGTGAGAATATCTTGGATGTTCTCAGAAAGATTTGCGACGAGGAGAATAAATTCAATTTATATTTTCAATTTTTTAGGCAGATTTTTGAGCACATTTTTTGACCGATCACTTTAGTGCTCCTTCAAATAAATTTATCAAGCATCATATGATCATTGCTCTAGTGGCAAGGATCAAATTAAGAGGATGTGCGAATGATTTCCTGAACAAACGCATTGATATATGATACAAAACTCTAGGTTTATTAATCATACTCGCGATATTTATACATTTACAGACAAATTTTTTCATTGAAATCATTTTATACAATCATTTAAGTAATTTAACTCGTGATAATATATTATAAATTTTCCACAAACAAGAAAATCTACTTTCTATGTATTTTTATGATTTATCAAGATATCGTCATCCAGGCAAATAGGACCCATTTGTCCAGTTCTGAACATCTTTAAAAAATAATTAGCAGCTGCTGTGTAATCTGGTCTAATGATAAAACGACCATCGAAATCCTTGATTTTTTGTGTTTTTTCCAATTTCGAAGCGAGTAATGTCAGAAGTTCGAGAATATCGTCAGTGGCATTTGGCAATTCGAGCATGTTTACGTAATCGAAACGTTTTTGCTTGTTGAACCAGTAAAGTAAATAATCAGCTATTGTTTCCTCTCCTACAAGATGATCCTGAAGACAACCAACAGCAGCCAATTTGAAGCCTGTATGAATATCACGTACTTGCGGCTCCAATATTCCTGGAGTATCGAGAAGATAAACTGGTGGTCTTTCGCTTATCTTTATACGTGTGAGAACGGATCTCGTTATACCAGGAATAGCACCGACTGCCGTTGCGTTACCTCTTCGCAAATATTTATTTCTCAATCTGTTTATTAACGATGATTTTCCAACATTAGGTACGCCTATTATCATCATCGCGTAATCCTCATTCTCTGATCTGTTGTAACGATTTGACTCCATTATCAATTTTTTAGCTAGAGGCAAAATTTGTCTCATTCCACGACATTGCTGATTTCGAAAATTCGTGAATATAACATTATCCAAACCGGCCTCTTTCAATTTATCTCGAATAACATTTTCTCGACTTTGGTCAGCCAGATCCATCTTGTTCAGGACAAATATATGAGGCTTCAGGCCACTTACGGTATTTCGATATTCGGTAAAACGACCTGTGAGCGGTACTCTCGCGTCGTGCACCTCTATGACGCAATCAACGTTCTTCAAACGTTGTTTCATTTGTATCAAACCTTTTTGCATGTGTCCAGGAAACCAATGCACCACCTCTTTGTGTAACGGAGAAAATTTATCACGAAAATTCGTGGCTACTTTACCTCCTATGCTAGCCATCTCGTTGTAATATCGTGTTCCTTCTTAGATATATATATATATACCCTCTAAAAAATATATATATCTATATACCTTTCGCTCTTCCGATGGACTCGAAACCTGTGAATAACCATCAAATTTGTGAGAAAATAATTTCGTCATGACTGATTAACAATTAATTTTGTGGGATACTCACGAGTATGCAAAAATTAACGAATTATGACAAATCGTTATTAAAGATGTAACTTTTTTTCTCTTCAATTTGTATAATTATTGAGCTTGGAAATTCTAACCTCACTTCTAGGCGATAGCGCGCGACAACAAAACAGACAGCACTGCGCATAATAAAATGCGCGTGAGTCAAATATCGTGTATGAATGAAAATTTTTGGATAAAAAATAAAAAATTAAGCAAAAAACGTTATGTGCCAGTAATTTTGAGTACCGTATTTAGAGACGCCCTTTTGTTATTTTTGATTGTTTATGTGTGACTCAGAGAAAAATTAACTTTTGAAATCCCAGCAGAATCGGGGAAAAAAGGGATCGTATTTTTTCATACACCAAAGCGGATTTTTTTGCATTCGATTTTAGGAGGTATATATAGATGCGGCATTGCTGTATGTAAAAGGATGTTTCTGTGCTAGCAGAAATAAAGGGTGTTACCCTTCACTTGTTTTATCTCTTTTTTCGGCTGCTTTCACCGAAAGTATATATCATCGACCAAATGTATATATATACATAGCTATGGGAAGGTACAATTATAATGTTCTGTATATATATATGTCATGGACAAGTATAGAATTTCGGGGGAAACGTTTTAATGGTTACAGCTCCGGTAGCAACAGAGAAGCGAGCAGCTGCTGTTAAAAAAAAAATCGTACGCTTTGGTACAAGTTTCCAGCTGTAAATGAAACAAACATAAATACCCGCATGCACTGTGGAGAGCAAACCCTTCGTGTTTATACATATATAGCGTTTTTTTCGTGTGCACTTGAGCGGGAAGTTTAATCGATAAAATTTCTCCAAAAACATCACGAATTAAAAAAAATATCCCAGGCCAGTCTTTATGGGATTTATAACAAAAGACCGCGTCGAATTGCCTCAACAAAGTGATGAATTTTATTTGTACTCCAGCATAAATAAATATGAAAGGATTTTGTCATGCCCACACACGTTCTTGACACCCATGCACACAGCGCAGAAAAGTCCAGGAGACAATTCTCCCTCTTTCTGCCATATGAGAGGCGAAAGATATAGTTTGTCGTTGTCGGTAAAAATAACGTCATACCCCACGAGCTACTTCCATAAGAGGATTTGTCGTAAACGAACCGACTTTTGATAAGGCAAATTGGGAAAGCATCTCGATTCATTGATGGATTTTATATATTTATAATGCGGTTTGGGGTACATAAGATAAATTTTTTCACACTCATACCGCAAAATGTAATTTGTAAGGATAATATCAGCAATTAATAATGAATCTACTATAAAGCATGACATATATATACATACAAATAAATAGGCATATGTCATACTTCGAATATATATATATATACATATGCACATGCGCGGATATACCTGCAGTGTACAGACGAAATTACCTGTCGAAAACTTATCGAATTAATGCAGCAAATTGTGTGATACTATCACACAATTTGCTCCCCGTGATAATATAAGTTGATAAGACCATAAGAATGCAATTATAATTGATACATCATTATAAATGGAACGTGATCTATATAGGCAAATATTAAGGGACTATATCGCGCTCGCGTGGTAAAGTGTTACGCCGAGTGTTGGTGGGTACTGCGGTCATGTTTCGACCAATGAGCGAGCGTTACGATGACACGCTCGGCGAATCGGTGAGACCTAAAAAAAAGTGGACGCCGAGGGTATAAAAGAACGCGAATCAGTCCCGGCGCGGAGTATTCGTACGACAGACGTCATTGTCATTGTTCGCAGAAGCTGCATTACTCGCTTCAGTTGACTATTGATTTTCGTCTTGTGAAACCTTTTTAAAAAATCCATCCAATCTCAAAATGGTAAGTCCAAAAGCTTTTTTTCTCTACATTTCCGATCAAATGCTGTATCTTCGGTGCATCTGAGCTATCGCCGGGTATTATTCGAACGTAAACAAGACGAGAATGAATTAGCGTCGAAGGCGGCCATGTTGTTTTTTTAATAACTATTTAAACGCCGGCTATGCGTCAGTGATACCGGCGCCACCCTTTTTATCGATCGAGTTCTCGCGTTATTTCTAGTACAACTGATAATATTAATTCGTTATTTTTTCATTCCAGCGTGAATGTATCTCAATCCACGTTGGACAAGCTGGAGTCCAGATCGGTAATGCCTGCTGGGAGCTTTATTGCTTGGAGCATGGCATCCAGCCGGATGGTCAAATGCCGTCCGATAAAACAATCGGTGGAGGCGACGACAGTTTCAACACTTTTTTCAGCGAGACTGGAGCAGGAAAACACGTTCCCCGTGCTGTCTTTATTGACCTGGAACCCACGGTAGTCGGTATGTTTCTGTTCTATATATATATATATATATATATTTCATGCTGTTTACAGGGCGAAGGGAGGCTCCAAGCAAAAAAGTTGAAAAAAAACTAGTTCCATTTAATTAATTTCCACAAAACAAAAAGTACTCATATCGATATGCAAGGAATTGTATGAAAAGTTAGAGTTATTGAGTATTTACTTTATATTGAAAAAAAATGCATTTTCTACCATTTTTTTTTACATTTGGATATGAATATTTTTTTAGATGATCGTAAAGACATTTTTCGGCTAGCTTAAAAGGAGCTCAAAGGCCCTCTTAAATACAGTATAACTCGAGCCATATGTTAGCCAGGAATAAAAAAAATATATTTTTTTTTCTTGCAATATTTCAGACGAGGTTCGCACTGGCACTTATCGACAGTTATTCCACCCTGAGCAGCTCATAACCGGAAAAGAAGATGCCGCCAACAATTACGCACGTGGTCACTACACAATCGGTAAAGAAATCGTCGATCTCGTACTGGACCGTATTCGCAAACTCGCCGATCAATGCACGGGACTTCAGGGTTTCCTGATATTCCACTCGTTTGGTGGTGGCACTGGCTCTGGTTTCACCTCTCTTCTCATGGAACGCCTCTCGGTCGACTATGGCAAAAAATCAAAATTGGAATTCGCAATCTACCCCGCACCTCAGGTCTCAACTGCCGTTGTTGAGCCATACAACTCGATTCTCACGACCCACACGACACTCGAGCACTCTGACTGCGCTTTTATGGTCGATAATGAGGCTATTTACGATATTTGCCGTCGTAACTTGGACATTGAGAGACCAACGTACACGAATCTCAACAGACTCATCGGCCAGATTGTATCATCGATTACGGCTTCTCTTCGTTTCGACGGTGCTCTCAACGTCGATCTTACCGAGTTCCAGACCAATCTCGTGCCTTATCCCCGTATTCATTTCCCTCTGGTCACTTATGCCCCGGTCATCTCTGCCGAAAAAGCCTATCACGAGCAACTCTCGGTCGCTGAGATCACCAATGCCTGTTTCGAGCCTGCCAACCAGATGGTCAAGTGCGACCCACGTCATGGAAAGTACATGGCCTGCTGCATGTTGTACAGAGGTGACGTCGTGCCCAAGGACGTGAACGCGGCTATCGCCACGATCAAGACCAAGCGCACGATTCAATTCGTCGATTGGTGTCCCACTGGATTCAAGGTCGGCATCAATTATCAGCCACCGACTGTCGTACCAGGTGGCGACCTCGCCAAGGTACAACGTGCCGTCTGCATGTTGTCCAACACAACCGCGATCGCCGAGGCATGGGCTCGTCTCGATCATAAATTCGACCTCATGTACGCCAAACGCGCTTTCGTTCACTGGTACGTGGGCGAGGGTATGGAGGAGGGTGAATTCTCCGAGGCTCGCGAGGATCTCGCAGCTCTTGAGAAGGACTACGAGGAGGTTGGCATGGATTCGGCTGAGGGCGAGGGCGAAGGTGCCGAGGAGTATTAAAAATGTTGAAAAGAAAAAAATAAAAAAAATTTCGTCGCTCTCCATCAAAAAACTATTGTGATCTCGCTTATATGTTTTTTTTTGTCTTTCTACTGTGGTATATATATTATTTTTTACTCGAAACAGCTATGCACGATCGAATAAAAGAGATCAAATGAAAATCTATCGATGGAATAAATACATGAATTTCACTGCAACCTTGCGACTATATGTGTTACTTAATTATTTTACCTCACTCCTCGCATAATCGTTTCTTATATTTTGATAAATACGTATATATATATATACATATGGATATAGTTCACTCCAGCTGTACAGTACAATTTTATGTATCGCAGCTCTGCCCACGTATCTATTCATGCGTTAAATTTCCATTTAATAATCTGGCATATAATGTGGGCAGTACAGTAGCTTATATGGTATAAACCTGGTCAGCGGAAACGTCTTATACAAAATAACGATCGGCCATCGAGTTTTCGGTGAAGCAGCACCGCTCGATACGAACGTGCACGTTTCGTGCCTAGCAGAGATTATAGCAAATTGGTCAATTTCACCATAAACATTTCTCTCTAACTTTCTGGTGCACAGCCAGCAGAACGTACCGGAAATTAGTTGAGTAATTACGAGAGCAAGACGTGAATATTTCCAAGGACATTGACCGATGTTTTTTTTTCTCCCTCCGATGAGAATCGTACGTTTTTCCATGTAATATCATCTCCATAAATGGAACTATATTTTTCGTGCGGCGAGAACAATCTTTACGAACGCCGAAGACGCTTGTGCGTTCTACGGTCAAATCGAGTACCCAATCGGAGATGACGCGACGACGCTCGCGGCGAATCAGCGCAGCTTTGAGACTTCGTCTACCGAGGCTATAAAGATCACGGATTCGGGAAGCAGCGCATCAGTCGCAGCAGTTTCACGAGAGACAGCAGACGTATTCTAATATCTGTGGTTCGCAGGCGCTCCATCACCGGCTTCTGCTGACTATATATATTGCATTCTCAATCTCGATTCAAGTGCTCTACCCGTAAACTCTACACAATCCCAAAATGGTACGTATCGCTACTGATCTTTTAACACAATTTGAAGTATGTTTTCCATATCGCCTTTACTGTGAGCGTCAATGGCGCTATTTCTCGTTACCCGCGCGGCTTTCACGGTCTTAATTTCGTCTTAATATCCAAGTATCTAAAAGAATGAAAAAAAAAAATCGTCTATCGCATTTTTGTATTACCACTTTGGGTAAGCGGGCCACAATTTTATGAAGAGAAAAAAAAAAGATCGATCGGCGTGCTTGGCGGCCATCTTTGTAACGGTTCAACGTACCGGTTGGACGCCGGTCGCACCCTTTTTCGTAATGTCTCCAGCATTGACTCATCGTCTATTCCATACAAGGGCATATATAACTCGCCGACCGTGTAATATCGATCTTTGCTGACTTTCCCCCTTGGCCGTCAACAACGCCCTTTCATATATTTCACGAACGCTTGAGCACTTCCGACATTTGACCCCATAGAACGCTCAATATTACAATGAACCATCTTTATATATATATATATATACATATACACGTCGTGTAGAGCTTCAACCGTCTTTTTTTTTGTTCCTTTTTCCTCGAATTCTCCAAGAGAAACCAATGCCCATATTTGGCGGTGTTGCCAAGCGACTTATTTCGAAATCGATTTTACCGAAATGGTTTCATCCTTGGTTTTTTTTTTCTCGTTTGAATTATGGCGTGACTAGATTCCATTTACTGACGACGGCCTAATTAATTATAACCGAAATACTTTTGGGTATGTTATAGTATCGCTACTGGGGTGTATAATGAGAATATATTTTGATGTATTATGGGTAATTTATCACAATTTCATAATCAGGGATGGGCAGATGGAATGAAGAAAATTAATTTTTATCAAATGAATAAAAATTATTCTCGCAGAATAATAAAGTATGAGAAGACATTTTTTTAAGTATTATTTCCCGTTCGAAAAAAATATTTTGAAAAATGTTAGCTTTTTTTTAAATCCATTTTCGTTTAAATTCCATTCAAAGGCTTAATTTTGGGAAATTTTCAAAGATTTACCAATTAATTGAATTAATTGTGGATTACGTGGGGCAATTTTTTTTCGAAATGACAAAAAAAACCGAGGACATATTTGAGTACCCTCATCAATTCTCACTAAACTGAACTTTGATCGATCTTTTACTAGGTTTCACTTTTCTTTTTTTTACAAAATTTACGACCAATTAAGTCATTTTCTGTAAGATGAAAAAAAATTAACAATCTCATCCAATACTGACCGTTGGATTAATTCATAGGACATTCGATACCAAAAATATTTTTCAATGATAGCTCATTTGTACAGATAATTGTAGCTAGATAGTTTAAAAATTGTTGAACTTGGAATGTTTATAAAAATATTTGAACATTTTATAAAAATCAGAACGAGATTTTCAACTTTCACGAAAATCAACATGAACCTTTCACCTTACTTCACTCCTGAGCAAAATTTAAGCTCGATCAGTCTATGCTTTCGTCATCTAGAAAAAAAAAACATTTTTTAATTATAGTTCATTTTTATAGATAATTCTAGCTCGATAAGTTTGAAAATTGTGCGATTTTTAACGTTGACTGTAATTTTTGAAAACCATAAAACCAGAATAAGTTTTTCAATTTGCCAATGGGCATAGCGAGAAAGGGCATCACTATTTTATTTGTGGGTAAAATTTCTATTCGATAGTTATTTTGAAATTCTGAAGATACGAAAAGATTTAATATCTTATCGATTGGTTAACTCTGGGCTGTTTGAGTTGACTCAGGAATTTTTGGGCAGCTCCGAATCCAGTAAAAAAAAAACAGTTTTTTTTTTTTTTTTTTGATCTAGGTTGAAACTGAGCGATATGAAGAATAGATAATTTTTTTAATCTTATGCGTATCTGTAAAATGTATCTTACATTTTTTTTTGAGATGCTTGAGAGAAAAATTGGAAATTGAGAAGACGCTTTTTTTCCCCCACTGAATCCATGGTCGCCCCAGTTTAACGCGAATGACTCAGAATCGAAAAAATTGAACATATCTATTTTGCCAGTTTTATTCCCCCCGAACTATGTTCTAAGTGTGATTTTTTAATGTTTCCAAAGTTTTTTTGCACATTGCAATTGAAGTCGCTTTAAAAAAAAAAAATCTAAACAAAAAGTATTCTCCATGTATTAAATAATTTTTTATAATTTTTTTTTTTAGCGCGAGTGTATCTCAATCCACGTTGGACAAGCCGGAGTCCAGATCGGTAATGCCTGCTGGGAGCTTTATTGCTTGGAGCATGGCATCCAGCCGGACGGTCAGATGCCATCTGACAAGACCATGGGTGGTGGAGACGACAGTTTCAACACCTTCTTCAGCGAGACCGGAGCTGGAAAACACGTTCCACGTGCCGTTTTTATCGACTTGGAGCCGACCGTAGTCGGTAAGTCGTAATTCGCATCAGATCAAAAAAATAATAATAAAAAAAAACCGCTGCTCCATCTTCAAAGCGAATCAACTAATTCCAAATATTTATTTTTCAGACGAGGTTCGTACCGGCACGTACCGTCAGCTTTTCCATCCGGAGCAGCTCATCACCGGCAAGGAAGATGCGGCTAATAACTACGCTCGTGGTCATTACACGATCGGCAAAGAAATCGTCGACGTCGTACTGGACAGAATTCGCAAGCTCGCCGATCAATGCACGGGACTTCAGGGTTTCCTGATCTTCCACTCATTTGGTGGAGGTACTGGCTCAGGTTTCACTTCTCTTCTCATGGAACGTCTCTCGGTCGACTATGGCAAAAAATCGAAATTGGAATTCGCCATCTACCCCGCACCTCAGGTCTCGACTGCCGTTGTTGAGCCTTACAACTCAATTCTCACGACCCACACGACTCTCGAGCACTCTGACTGCGCTTTTATGGTCGATAATGAGGCTATCTACGATATTTGCCGTCGTAACTTGGACATTGAGAGACCAACGTACACGAATCTCAACAGACTCATCGGCCAGATTGTATCATCGATCACGGCTTCTCTTCGTTTCGACGGTGCTCTCAACGTCGATCTTACCGAGTTCCAGACCAATCTCGTGCCCTATCCCCGTATTCATTTCCCTCTGGTCACTTATGCCCCGGTAATTTCTGCCGAAAAAGCCTATCACGAGCAACTCTCGGTCGGCGAGATCACCAACGCCTGTTTCGAGCCTGCCAACCAGATGGTCAAGTGCGATCCTCGTCATGGAAAGTACATGGCTTGCTGCATGTTGTACAGAGGTGACGTTGTGCCCAAGGACGTGAACGCGGCTATCGCCACGATCAAGACCAAGCGCACGATTCAATTCGTCGATTGGTGTCCCACTGGATTCAAGGTCGGCATCAATTATCAGCCACCGACTGTCGTACCAGGTGGCGATCTCGCCAAGGTACAACGTGCCGTCTGCATGTTGTCCAACACAACCGCGATCGCTGAGGCATGGGCTCGTCTCGATCATAAATTCGACCTCATGTACGCCAAACGCGCTTTCGTTCACTGGTACGTGGGCGAGGGTATGGAGGAGGGTGAATTCTCCGAGGCTCGTGAGGATCTCGCTGCTCTCGAGAAGGACTACGAGGAGGTCGGCACTGACTCCGCCGAAGGCGAGGGCGAAGGTGCTGAGGAGTATTAAACGGGCTTTTTCACAAAAGTTCCCCCATCGAGTCCCCAATGTCGCCTTTTTTTACCTGTCTACTATTTTGTTACATTTCCACGAAACATTTGTATCGACCACCATTTTGTTTTCTCTATAATCTCGATGGAAGATGAATAAAATCTGAAATAACATTCATATGATTGTGCCGAATATGTTTAAACCCTTTATTTTCCCGCATCAAATATTTTATAACCAATTTATCGCATTATCAAAATCGAATTATCGCTCATCGTTCAATTTAACTGGCTTCACTAATCTTTATTTACGGTAAATCTGATTATCGAAAAAATATGTGCAAAAATTTGCTACTTTGATCGTTGTGTTTATTTTTATTCTGGTATGCACACCAGATGTCGCTGAAAGTCTGCATCTCACACCACCGAAGAGAAACGAGCTAACCACAATAGTGTAGCTCTTAGCATTAGATTTTTCTTGAAGTTTCCAGAAACTGTCTCGTTCCGGGCACGGGACCGTACGAGAGTATCTCAGTGTTTCGCCTACAATTGACAGTTTAGCGTCGTTTAAACATTCACAGCTGTTTACAATCGAACGCAACAAACAACAAACATATCAGAGTCGTTTGCGATTTGCGCAAAACAGCAAACTCTCGCGTAGTCTCAGCTGCTTGCGCGCTTCTTCATCAAGTTTATTACGTTACGATAATTTTTATTCGACAAATTACATATCTTTGGATAATCTGAGCTTGACAAGACTCGGAGGTCAGTCAAAATTGCACGTTTTATCGTACCCTGTTACTTTTTTTTATTCAGAATTAATATATCGTGTGGATAATTTGCGAGTATGTGGCTTTTTTGGAGCACCGGGTTTTTTTTAGGTTATGTATTCCGCAATATGCTATATCTCGCTCGGAAAATGTTTACTCATCCACTGTAAAATTTATTCCGCCATTTTTCACGAACTTGATCGATCTTTCGATATATTTCTCAGTTGCAGATAAGATTGTCTCTCATATTTCGTTTGAATTTTCGTCCTTTAATCTCGTTTGCAATGGCAAAATGGGGTGAGGGTGATCCGCGATGGATCGTCGAGGAACGACCTGACGCTACCAACGTCAATAACTGGCATTGGTAAATTTAATAATATTTATATAACCAATGAAAATACTCCACGGATCATTACTGCTAAATTATTATTTTACAGGACTGAAAAAAATGCCTGCGCCTGGTCCCAAGAAAAAATCAAGGAGCTATTCAAGAATTTCAATATAGAGAAAGATGGAAGTGAGTCCGAGATAAAAATACTTTTGGGACTCATTCATTTGGCAGCAACGAAAGGTGCAATAACGTTTGTGCATATTTTCTTTTTTTTTCAGCTTCCTGCACAGTCCTTGAAGTTGAGAAATGTGAAGGTGAAGCAGTAGCTAATAATAGAAAAGGAAAATTAATTTTCTTCTATGAATGGTCAATTGTACTGAAATGGATCTCTGACAAGGACAAGGACATAGAAGGAAAAATAAATATTCCGAATCTTTCTGAGGAAAATGATATCTCTGAAGTTGATGTGAGTTAACATAATAGTATTATGAGAAAAAAAACTTAGTTTATTACCAGCTCAGAGAGAATCGTGAGTGAGATAAAATATTTATTTCAGATCGAGATTACTCTGAATAGCAGCACAGACGATGGAGAAAATATAAAACACTTTTTGCACACCCAGGGTAAAGATGCTATCAGAAAAACGCTAGAAAAATATGTAGCAGCTCTGAGAGAAGGTAAGATATTTGTTTCTTTGATATAGCAAATATATTAATAATAAATTGTATTAAATTGCTAATATTATAAATATATTTTTTATAAATCTACATCTTTTTGCACTGTACATAATAATGTGTGTTAAAAAATTTCTTTACATTTTCAAAGAATTCTCGAAAGGAATGATTCTCCCAAAGAAGGACAATGTTAAAGAAAATGTGAAGAATGTAAAATCGGGTTTCAACGTAAAGGATATTATGAATAGCGCCGTAGTGCCAGTGAACGACACTAACATAGGGCATAAAATTGCAACGACGACGATTCAGCAGCAGCAAAAGTTTCAGTGCCGAGCCCAAGAATTTTACAATGCGTTTACGACTGTCGAGGTAGTTTTTTTTTATGCTTCTTTAACAAAATATATTATTCACTTAAATTCAGTAACTAAATTTCTCGAAAATAATTGCATACTGATGCAATAACGTTAAAATAATAGATGGTGCAAGCTTTTACGCGAGGTCCGGTAAAAGTCGAGGCAAAAAAAGGTGGAAAATTCGAGCTTTTCGGTGGCAACATACATGGCGAGTTTGTCGAATTATCGCCCTTGAAAATCGTACAGCGGTGGCGCTCCAAACAATGGCCAGCTGGACATTTTAGTCAAGTGACGATTGATATAAGAGAGAAAAACGATCATACGGAGGTCAACATTACACAGACAGGAGTCCCGACGAGGTGAGAAAAAAAAAAAAAAAAAAAATTCAACTGTTCAATCACAAAATCGAATGACAAAATGTGATTAAAAAAGAGTTCAATAATTCATAACATATGAAGAATAAAAATAATAAATTGCTAAATATTTTCCAATCCATGTACTCGTGGCTCAAAGTCTCAAGGATACTTTATTATTTTTGTATTTTCAGCGAGGAGGAAACAACGAAAGCAAATTGGGAAAGATACTACTGGGACGCTATAAAACGCACGTTCGGCTTTGGTTACTTCATGTGATTGAAAATCTCGTCGTTATTACGTATTTATTTATTGATAAGTAGAAGAACAAGCCTGGATCGTTCGCGACAAGCCAAGAACTTGAAGGAATTTGGGAATCGGATTTCCTAACCGAAAGTGACACCTTTCTTCGTATTTTCATATTTTCTTTTTTTTTTTTTTTTCATTTTTTTTTTCCCGAAGATACGTGATTTCCATTAGTTCGCTTTCGCACAGAATTGGCTAAATATCGAGCCTTATGATATGGAAATATCGTATACGACGAAGCATTGCATCGTATTCGTGAACTTTAACAACAATTATTGATAATGCTGTAAACGATTAATAAAGCGCATCGAATACCGAAAAATAATTTTGTTTGATCTTTAACGCGGATTATTAATCATGCACATGTCTCTGCTACACTAGAATTCCCTTTCTGCTCCTACAATTTTCTATTACTACTAAATTTTGTTTTCAATTTTTAGAAATCAAGGCTACTCACTACTATACTTATTGTTATTATTACTATTTTCCATCATCTCTTTTTACTTCTATGACTACTGATTTTCTCACGTAATATCAACTTATTTTGTTCCCTCTATTTTTACTTAAAGAGGCTAAACGCATGTGGAGAAAGGAGAGACAGAGGTAAATTTTCCATTCTCAATTTCTCGACTTTTATGAAATTACACTGAGTGAGATTCAGCGTCGACAATTGACAGACTACGTAGTTCTCCTGCGTGCCTTAAGGGCACGACAAAAAGGGGCTTAAGGCCCCTGGATGGTTTATCCTCACCTTAAGGGCGAGGTCAAACACACACCTTCATAATAATTGATAAATTTATATACAAAGTTTACATCTCTAAAACTATCTGATGACTGCACTGCATTACCATACTCCCTCCAGATATTCCTACTCAGTCGCGTCTCGATAAACCCCCGCTAGATGGCGGGTTTGTCCAATTCACGTTGGAAAAACAGCGTGCTCTCGTCTGAGCGTGGCTGACCTATATAGATTGATCTACTAGCTTCGCAAAGCATGCAAGGGCCAGTCAAGTCACGCAACGCAGGCATCCGGATATGTGTGTACATCCCTAATGGAAAATGAAAAGGATATCGCTGCACTTTGCAATCGTCCATCTTCCTACCCTCATTTCCTGTATCAAATGTCAGATGTACGATCGTCCCTCATCGAGTGCTCAAGATGGACGAGAATTGCCGGTCTCCCGCGGTAAGTTAGACAAAACTTTCGTGACCCACATATAATATAAATCGTGAGGGATGAGGCATATGATCGGATGACATATATATATAGAAGAAAGGGAGAAAAAATAGAATCATTAGGACTATATCGTTAAGTAAAGGACCTCGAAAAAATGAATCGCGCGGTTATATAAAAGCTCGTCGAGTCCGATAGATTACTTTTTCTTATCTTTTGGTCCAGAGCTTCTCGAGAAAATCAGCGGTCTACACCGGTCTAATCGGATTAGATGGTATTTTTGTGACTCGAGCGCTCTCTCCCGCCATCTAAAAGGTCATATTTCATACACACACACACATATATCGTTTATTTTGATTCAAGATAAGAATTGTTACCGATTTACGTCTTGCGAGTACCTTAAGGTTATGAACGCGATAAGAAAACTGTCATGTGCCCAAATACATATATATATATGTGGAGGTGGAGATTGCATATATTCACCACAGTACTACATGATAGAATTTGCCAGTGCAATTAATCGAAAGAGTACTATATGGCCCTGATCGAAATATGGCCGACGATTCATATATATGGAATAGTTCTTTCCCTATTATCGAGAGAGTTCTGCTTGAGTGCCGCTCGTTTGCTCACACAATAACAGATAGTGAGATCGAAGGTTTACGTATCCCCTAACAAAATGTTCTTGTTTTCCGGAAGGAGAGCTTTTCGGTTTTTTTTTTTCCCGCCACGAGACACAGAGAGAAAAGGTGGTGGGAAACAGAGAATAGAGAAAATAGAGGAAAACTGGAAACGAGAGAAAATCGATGGAAGAGCTCTGGCAGTTAGAATTTCCGGGGTCAGGGAGTCCTGTAACACATGCAGAGAGTGAGAGAGCGAGAAAAGGAGTGGGAAGGGTGGATGGCTGATGTTTTTCTCGCGCTCTATCTTTTTTCTCGGTGCAATTGTTCTAAAGTAAAGGTTACGCATACGCGCGCGCGCACACACACACAGACACCTATATGTATATGTATATTTTTTTATATGCTTTGCCTCCTGCGTGCTTCGCGCGCCCCATGTCAACCCCTCCCCCGCCTGACTCCTTTGAGAGTTAACTTATGCGGGTTCCGGCTTTTTCTTTATGAGCGGCCAGGGGCCCTGGACTTAACTTATGAGGGGTCGCTCAATTCTCGTACACAGTGACGGCGATGGCGATATATTTTTATAAATAAATATATATATATATATATATATATATACATGCATGTGCGTGTGCGTGGGACGTATGTGGTGTATATTACAACGACGTATGTAACACATAGAGAGTGAGAGAGACAGAGCGAGGAGTAAGAAGGGTGAGCGGGTGATGTTTGTCTCGCGCTTATCTTTCTTCCCCGTTGCAGGCGTAAAAAAATGTTAACTTGAAAAAAGTAAAATAAGCTGAAAAAGATTTAAAAAAAAATTGAAAAAAATATCATTGAATTCGGCTTGAGGCCAGCTACAATTTTGGTCCTATAAAAAAAAATCGATTTCCATTTAAGAAAATGTTACGGTTGATAATTCAAAAGTGGCGCCATCTATGATGTTATTAATATTGCACTTAATTATCCCCCTCGATACCATGCAACTTTTGTATGAAACTTTTTTCCGTATCTCTTCTCGTTTCCAATATACATTAAAACTGGTACGTTAAAAATGGGACACCCTGCATATGTACAGTAGGACCTGGTTATAGCAAATTCCTACTTGAGTGACTCTGCCTCGATGCGCTGTAGTGGGGGAGCGAAAATTTACGACTTTTTTTGGAATCCACTTCCCCTACAGCCCCTACCGATTTTTTATATTCAGGTCCTACTGTATATAAACCTACATGTGCGGTGTATGTACCAGCGGCGTTTGGAAGTATCGATATGGCAAGGACCTCGGATGTCCTCCTTTTCTGCCCTATATCCTTGATCTGAATCCCGGGATATGTTATATATATAGCGAATATCAATTATAAAGTACGAATACCCATATGCGATCCATGTTATATATATATATATATATAGTATATTATCGATAGAATGATCCTCTCGCTCTCTTTGGCACGTGCTCTCGTCCGGGAAAAGGGGTCGTAGGCACTGGCGAATAAAAAAAAAACATTGAACAAATTTGTAGAGCACGATATATATATATATATATATATCTTTATATTATAAATATATATTAAAGGCCAACCAAGTTGTTTGCATCGAAGTTTTGCATCTCGCATGAAATCTCGAGTAGAATATATAGATATATATATATATATATATATATATATATATATACATATATAATTGCACAGTTATTGTGCGTATAAAGTCAAGTAGACTCTGATAATACGTCGCAGGATGATACATGTGTGTTATATTATATAGTATACGAACATACTCTTACGTGAAGAAAGGGACGGCCGAGTCGAACACGAGAAGGGTGAAGAAAGATTGTAGATAGAAGAAATGAGAGGGATAGAAGAGATCGACAGGACGGGCACGCATGAATGGGCAGTGGCTAGGGGGAGTTTTAGCTCCTGTTCTACTCGCATAGAGAGAAGGATAGAGAGAGAGAGAGAGAGAGAGAGAGAGAGAGAGAGAGAGAGAGAGAGAGAGAGACTAAGGGAATGGGAGGGTGGGAGGGAGAGAGAGCGACTAAGGGAATGGGAGGGTGGGAGGGAGAGAGAGCGATTAAGGGAGCGGGAGGGTGGGAGGGAAAGAGAGAGAGAGAGAGAGACTAAGGGACGGAAGATGAAGGCACAGTACCGAGAGAGGCTGCACGAGTGCGCGCGCCTTCGAAAATCAAAATCAATGTAGTCGGCTCTCGCCGTGTTCTCTTCTCTCGCTTTCGCTATCTCTCTTTGTCTCTCTCTCTCTCTCTCTCTCTCCCTCTGTCTTTTTCATCTTGGTCTCGGATGTTCGGCGCTTCTAGTCGTCGTCGGTGGTGATGGTGGTGGTGGTGGTGGAGGTGGTGGTGGTGGTGGTGGTGGTGGTGGTGGCTCTCGCGCTTCTGGCTCGCGCGGTTCGCTACGATTGCCCACGCCCTAGTCCATCGCGGTCTCGCTCCGCCACTCGTACTACACAAAATCCCGACTCGCAGGAGTCGAGACACACGCATACACTCATTCACACCAAGCACACACACACACACACAACATAGACGGCACGGCACGGCACTTATAAGCGGACCAAAAATCTTACGGTGTATGAGCGAAAAAAATTGCCGCGCGTGCTAATGATAAACAAAAAAAATTAGATAAAGGAAAAAAAAACAAAAAAAAAAAAAAATCATCGGCGATCGTGAATCTCGTGAAAAACTCGTCGCGGATTTTGCTGCTGCTGCTCCTGCTGTTGTTGTTGTTCCTGTTGTTGTTGTCGTTGTTGTTGTCGTTGTTGTTGTTGTTGTTGTTGTTGTTGCTGCTGCTATTGTTGTTATCGTGGTGCTCTGACTGACACGCGTCTCCTCGGTGAAAGAAAGTCGAAATAATTTTGTTTCTCCATTTTCATTATGCGAATGATCCATTTTTACTGCCAATTTTTTTTTACGATACAAAATTTATTATATTTATTAAATTATTATTAAACTCATTTTTTTCTTGTCGACGAAAAAAAAAAAGAAGAAAAAAAAAAGAAAACAATAACACACACTTTTTCCTCGCAATAATATTAATAATAATAATAATAATAATAATTTCTGGTGTGTGTATATGCCGTGATGAAATTAACGTCAAAAGCGTAAATTTTGCGAAAAGGTGAGAGCAGTCCAGGAAAAGAAAAAAAAAAGGTGTGTTTGAAGGATAAGCAGGAGAGAGAGAGAGAGAGAGAGCGAGAGAAGCGACACATTCGAGACGAGAAGCTCGCACCTCGACGAATCGGGTGTGTCTGCCTCGAGATGGAAGTGCAGGCGGTGCATATACGATATTAACAAAACGCGAAAAAAAAAAAAAACAAAAAAAAAACGTGTGAAGGAGTGAGAGTGAAACGCGAGAGAGGACAGCACAGGAGCATCATCGAAAGGGTTGTGTGGATTCAGTGCTCGTTGCGCTCTCGGTACAGCGACAGCTCCGTAACTGAGGCGCGAGAAGAGTAAAGAAAGAGCGAGAGATAGAGAGAGAGAGAAAGAGAGAGGCGCGGTGATCGCGCGTCGATCTAAGGGATGTTTTAAGACTCGCGAGAGCTTTAGCATTGGCCCTTTGACTAAACTTTCCGTTCTCTCGAGCCAACAACGGGGACCGAGAATATACTCGGGCAAAAGTTCTCAACCATCGGGAGGGGAGGAGGTTAAACATGGAAACACCAGTTGGCAAATTACGAGAGTGAAAGAGAAAGTGAGCGATGAATTAATCGAGAGGATCAGGAAAACTCACAACAGTGTGAAAGACGATCGAACGAGCGTGAATTATAAAATAGAAAAATAATCCTTCGATCGTCGAGCTCGCAATGTGTGTGTCGTGACGAGTATCCGTGGTTCACTGAAAGAATCGCTAAAGAAGAGTTAGTGTTGAAAAAACAAAACAAAATAGAAACTTTCGGTTTACTTTTCTAGAGGTTAAAAAATTCCAAAAATGCCAAAAATTCAATGGAATTTACGAAGGACATGAAGATTTGGGCATTTTTCCGCCAGTGATAAACTTATATATATATATATATATATATATATATATATATATATATATATATATATATATATAATATTCGTGTGCCGATGACTCGTGTGAATAACTTCTGCGTCCGGTAGAAAAACAAATTTTATTGAGAGACAAAACGAACGAGATACTTGAGAACGATGTTAGACTGTATTCGTGGTCAGTTTACGACCGGAATTAGTACAGGCACCTCATCCGTGTACGACAAGGTGACCTGCGGCAACATCATCATTGTCGCGAAAATAAACATCAGGCGAAACAGCAACAGCAACGGCAGCAGCAGCAGCAATTACAGCCGCGACGACGACGACGACGGAGACGACGACGACGACGACGACGACGACAACAATAGCAGCAGCAGTAACAGTAGCGGCACGGATTTGTTCGGTTCGAGAGAAGAACTCTTTAGCGAGAGATGTAACGTAGATAGCCGTTGAGTGTTATTTAATTTTTTATTTTATTTAAAATTTTTTTATTTTTTATTACGTGTGTGGCGTGTGTGTTCTCATTGTTATTATTTTTACTACCCAAATTAATATTTACCATACTCGTTCGTTCATACGTACATTTTGACCGCCAATTTTGAATCCAAGGCGAATGTTCCTCCGTATTGGGAATGTTGAAATTTGGAACTTTGAATATAAGCAATTATAGTGGTTTTCCATAAAACTGTTAATTGTTGTTGCTTGTGTTTGTGCGATATATTTATTAAGTTTACAGCGTAGCTCATTATTATTCTTTTTACTGCCCAAATTAATATTTACCATGTTCGTTCGTCCATACGTACATTTTTTTAAATTATGCATTATGGTTTTTAATTACAATGCGAGAATTTTAATTACAATGATGGAATTTGGAACCCTGTAAATAAGTAGTTATAGTGGTTTTCCATAAAAGTGATAATTGTTGCTGTTTCTTTTGCGCGATATATTTATGAAGTTTACAGCGTGGCTCATTCTTATTCTTTTTACTGCCCAAATTAATATTTACCATATTTATTCGTTCAAACATACATTTTTTTAAATTATACATTATTGTTTTGAATTACAATGCGGAAATTGTAATTACAATGATGGAATTTGGAATCCTATAAATAAGTAGTTATCGTGGTAAATGCGTGGAAAAAAAGGATCAAAACGCCGAAATGTAATAATTGATATATGGAAAGTTTTTTGGGTGGCAAAATTTAAATCTCTGATATCAAAATGCCTCAATATTAGAATCTTTTTAATTAACTATAGAAACACGAAAATCATCATCGTTGCACCATTTGCACGAGAAATATTTAATTTCTCCTCACGTGTATTTTGCACTACATCAAAACGATCATGCATAATAACTCGTTCAAGGATGCATCATTCTTTCGTATCAGTGTTATTATCATTATTCGCTCAATGTCGTATATCGCTATGAATGCTCATTCGAGGCATTTATCATTAAGGGTGCTATAATATATGTTCTCAGTTTTTCTCTCTCGCTCCTTCATGGCCGCTGATGGCGCTATCTCTCTCATTCGCGTACAAATTCCAGCCTGTAGGACATCACGTTAAACGACATGGAATTATAACTTGCTAGTATATCCCAATATTATGCCTAACAGAATGGAAATGACAGTGTGTCCTACGCACTCCAAATATATTACGATATTTATATATGTATATATATATATATGTATATGTATATAGTATTATATATTTCAGTCGGCTGGGATCTCTATACCTTCCCCTTTCACCCTTACACATCCACCCCATTATGTGCACATATAACTAACGATAAGTGACGTAATATTCATGGAGGAATGGACAAGGTGTCTACCCAGAAGGCACTGCGCGCCTTTTCTGTTTGAATTTGTCAATTCGGTAGAGAAACAGTGGGGCTCATGGGTAATCGCGAACAGAGTGGCTTGTCGTTACCTTGCATGCTATTACCTTATATATAATCCAGAACGAGGGAGGGAGAGAGAGAGAGAGAGAGAGAGAGAGAGAGAGAGAGAGAGAGAGAGAGAGAGAGAGAGAGAGAGACACTTGCTGGCTGCAACGCTTCGACTACGAGAAAGGGAGAAAAATTAAAACTCATCAAAAATAATGCTCGTATAGCTCGGCAGTGTGTGGGGAGGGGGGAGGGAAAAATCTTCATCAACGCTACACTACAATTTACATTTTAATTAATCGATTGACCACGCACAGTGAGAAATATCGAGAAAAGACCTTTTTTTCACGCCTTTCTTTGTGCTTTTTCCCTTCTTCTTTTTATCCCCTCACATATTATATCTATTTCAGTCGAGTGCAATGAAAATCCCGACGTTTTATCCTTTTTTTTTTCTTCTTCACTTTTCAAATACTTTTCTCTAAATTTTTTAATTCTCTCATTTTTTTCTTATTTATGCAGAGGCAGTTGCCGTGATCTAACTAGCCGGTAATTGGCTGAGTGGCACAAGCGATTTAGTTAGCTAAAGAGAGCACAGAGGCGCTGTGGCTTCATCCAGGATAAATTTCCATGCTGTGCGATATATTTTACATCATGCATATATATATATATATAGCATTATAATATAATAATAATAATATAGAATTATACATATAATGCTATATATATATATAATGCTTGCATTCTTATTATTGTTCGAAAAAATCGTTGCATTATTTATTGCAAAGTATTTTTATAGATTGCCCGAGTTGCACTCTCTCTGTTTATTGGAAATTTCTGTGCCTCTCTTTTTCCACCCCCGCCATCCGGTGGCGTCATCTCTCATGTCAGTCACGCGATCTCGATTTTTTGTTACTCTTGCGGTTCTTTTTTTCCTTCGGCTTTTTTCTTAAATATTTTCATTTATTTTCTATACATTTATTTTTAGTTGGCAAAGTAAGGTGTGTCGGGTCCCTTGCTTCGAGCTGGAGGTAATCATTATTTTATCGAGCTTGTAATAATAATAATAATAATAATATGACCGGGATTCTCGCGGATTAGCAAGACCCCTTATACCTCTCTCATCATATGTCCTCGTTCTCTGTACATTTTTTTTTTACTTTTATCCTTTTTTTTATTTTTTAAAATAACTTTATGCACGAGATACTTTTATCACCGTGTTGAGCAGAAACGCTCCGGCATGATAGAGATTTTTCTTTT
Source organism: Dyspetes luteomarginatus (assembly GCA_963669185.1). Lineage (NCBI taxonomy): Eukaryota > Metazoa > Arthropoda > Insecta > Hymenoptera > Ichneumonidae > Dyspetes > Dyspetes luteomarginatus. The sequence goes on along the minus strand of OY769909.1, from coordinate 16,845,695 downwards.
ATATGTGCATTCACACGCTATATAATATATGAACGCGTTACACTCAGTCTGTTCGTATATATATATATATATATATATATATGAGATTGAAAAACTGTTATAGAAGTGCCTTGTTAGCCCGCTATTTTTAATTATTTATCACACGTTTCATTAGACAAATATGCTGCACATTATATATAGAGACCGTATATATTATTATTATTTTAAAGATACATAATTACGATGCTATTTCGAGATTAACGCGTACCATAGCTTTTGCACACACAGCCACTAACGCGTTTATATTTTCATTGGCAATTAATTTTTTTTTATTTTATCGTTATTTATAACGTGTATTGGAATATATATATATATATATATATATATACGTGTGTGTATGTATGCATATATTCCATCGATGTACATACATTATTATTTTTTAATTAAAATTTAAAGAAGATGATAAAAAGAGACATAAGAATGTAACTAAAACGTTAAATAAAACCCCGAATTCCGTTAAAATGATATTTAAAAAAAAAAAAAGAACAAATGATCAACGTATTTAAACGACATGTAAAAAAAGGCTGCATAATTAGGTGAAGATATAATTATAGTTATCGTGTGATAATATTGCGTTGCGGTGATGTTTAATGCACTCTATAACGTCGCTTCGTTTTTTTGATGTACGTACGCTCACTGTGGTATAGATATATATGTAATTATTTTTCTACTCCTATTTCACATCCATATTTATATTCTTTCCATTCTCCATACGGAATAGAGATATGAGCGCAAAATATACTTAATCGAACCTTTCTGTGCCTTTCTGTGCCTCTCTTATATATATATATATATATAATAGTAATAGTAATAAATATATATATATAGGGCAAATGCCCCAGTACTCGGACGGCCTATGTGATCAAGCATCGGCCCAAATATATTTCAAATCAAGAAGTCGTTTACCCCATTATCGATACATACCGGATATATTTTTCAGATATTTCGAGTATAAAAAAATTCGTCAAAAATAGTTTTAACGTATCCAAGATAATATCTGATGTCAAATGCTCATTTTTACTGGACGATCTCTTATCTCTCTCTCTCTCTCTCTCCTTCTCTATTTCTTTGTTTACCTTTTTTTCTATTTCGCAAACCTAACTCACCCCACCCCACCCACCTCTTATTATGTCTGTACTTGAAAATAATATTTTGAATGAGAATAATTTCATCACTTGGCAACTCTTCGTGTGATTTTTGTTTTTAATAATTATTTTACAGGCAGCGAGAATGCGATGCTTGTTTAATGGACGTAACGAAATCTCATTGTACTGGAGAAATCGTCAAAACGATAATCGTGAAAGGAAAAAAGAGCAATGCATTATCTTCGTGGCTTGTCAATGTCAGGAGAAAAGGAAAAATCATCGAGTCGAAGATCATCGTCGTTCAAAGGCAGAGAAACGACAAGGACATTGTCAAACGTATTATCGAGCATCGAGTCGATTGCATCTTTATCACGAACAAGGCTTCGACGTCATCATAAGCTTCATCATCGGTATCGAGATTTGCAATGTCCAATAACGACACAGCAAGATTACTGAGTATGTTTTAATTATATTAGCTGAAACTCCAAATAATATATATCTATATATATCTATATATATATCTCTCTCTCTCTCTATATATATATATGAAAAAGATAAGCGAAATACCATTGATTCACTCATTACGAAATCTCAGGAACTATAAAGCCTATACACTTGAAATTTGGCAGATAGATTCCTTATAAGACGTAGGCATTCACTATGAAGGGATTTTTCGAAATTCAACCCCTAAGGGGGTTAAAAAGGATAAAATGTTTTTACACTGATTCAACACGTGCGAAGTCAGTGGTATTTTCGCTTATATTTATATACATATATATATATGAAGAAAATAAGCGAAATACCATTGACTCACTCATTACGAAATCTCAGGAACTATAAAGCCTATACACTTGAAATTTGGCAGATAGGTTCCTTATAAGACGTAGGCATTCACTATGAAGGGATTTTTCGAAATTCAACCCTTAAGGGGGTTAAAAAGGATAAAATGTGTTTAGACTGATTTAATAGGCGAAACCGCGGGCACCAGCGAGTATATATATATTTTAATACATATAATATATCACGATTTCATCAGATTTTTATAACATTGGCAAGTCATTATGGCTCCAGATGATTTTTAATAAGCTATTTTTTTTTATTACCATCTTTTTTAGGCTTTTATTTTATCAGCAAGTTATTGGTGATTTTTTTAAGTGAAATGCGTTGGCTTGATATACAATTAATGGGAAAAACATTTTCGAAAATATATGATATTTTGTACGAAAGAAAAATCGTTAAATTGACATTTTTTTTTTAGTTTTTTTTTAGTTATAAAATTTGCCATTCTCGTTTCATCGTACAAATTCACTAAAAGACTTCTAGTTCTTTCTAGTGATTAATAGCGAACCAATTCTTTTACGTTGTGAGATGACTCGACGTTTTTTTTTATCTCACGTACATATATATATTCGTAGGATCTTGAAATGAAACGTGTAGGAGGAAGAATGAATACGATATGAGCGAAGAGTGGAAAGGAGAATGAATAGATTAGGAGATAGAGAGAAAGAGAGAGAGAGAGGGGGGGGGAAGAAAGAGGTGAGAGAGAAAGAGAGGGGGGCAGGGAGACAGAGAGGGGGAGGGAGAGAGAGAGAGCGAAGAATATTATGAAACGGGAGAAAGGGGGAAACACGAAATAAGCTGCAAACTCACGCAGATCGATGATCGATTATAAATCGAGAAATCTCGACTACGAGGACGAGGGAGACGAAGACTATCGTTTCATCGATAATAACAGACGGACGTTACTAATGACAGAGTTCCCGGAGGAGTTACCCGGGTGTCCTGGGTCGCGAGCTTCAGAGAGTATATAAACGTAACGAGGAACGAAAGAGAGAGAGAGAAAGAGAGAAAGAGAGAGAGAGAGTGAGAAAGGAGGGGCGGGGGAGCTTGGAGCTATGCTCGCTCCAATTAGACTTAATAGGATTCGTTTAGCACCTCGAGAACTCCGGATCTTTCGTGTCGGGAAGAGCCAATGAAAATCTAGATGGCTGACAAATTGGCCCAATTGCACCATTTACCATTCTACAGCTAAGATTCCTCATTTCTCTGACTTTTCATCTTTTTCTACTTAAGGAGGATACGACTGTGAGAAAAAATTCAATTTACAGATTTAAAATTTTTGTCTATTGGGAAATGTACGATCTTATCCATGAGTGATAAAAATTCTTTAAAAAATCAGCTGTTCGGTTTCCAATTGTGTTATTTTTGCTGTTGGTACAGCAAAAATATTTTTTTTTTAAATATTTTATAATATATATATATATATATGTCATACACGCTAGAAAGTCCCATAGAAAAAAAAGATAATGATGTAAAACTTGAATTTTTTTATACAATATAAATTGTCTTCCACTATATATTTGTCGAGCTATTTGTATATAACGAGACCGTGAATTCTCCGTCTTTTGGCGCATTGCCAAGAAACGAAAAATTGTCGGTGGGCTTGGAGGATATGCGATTTAGATAACTTTACCGCTATTCAGACAGATCGGCTTGTCTGACTGAGAATTTGGCAAAAGGATGAGAATGAAAGAGAGAGTCATGGAAATATATATATATATATATCCATATTGCTCTCCTCTGAACGACCCTTAAAAAAAGGTTACTGCAAGAAAAACATATATATATATGTTTTTGCCAGTATGGCAAAAAATGCGTTTTGATGTTTTTCTTGCAATAACCTTTTTTTTTTAAAGGTCGTTCAAACGAGAGCAATATGGCAAAAAGTGCGTTTCGATGGGTTAATTCCTCCATTTTTTAAAATTTTATCAGACAAATCGGCTTGTCTGACTGAGAATTTGGCAAAAGGATGAGAATGAAAGAGAGAGTCATGGAAATATATATATATATATTTCCATATTGCTCTCCTCTGAACGACCCTTAAAAAAAGGTTACTGCAAGAAAAACATACATACATATATATATATATGTTTTTGCCAGTATGGCAAAAAATGCGTTTTGATGTTTTTCTTGCAATAACCTTTTTTTTTAAAGGTCGTTCAAACGAGAGCAATATGGCAAAAAGTGCGTTTCGATGTTTTTTTTGCAATAACCTTTTTTTTTTAAAGGTCGTTCAAACGAGAGCAATATGGCAAAAAGTGCGTTTTCATGCGTTCATTCCTCCATTTTAAAAAGTTTCACGCACCGTTCGTTGGTGTTGGTCACACCGACAGGCTGGTCACAATACGTTCTCGGTTCGCGTTCACCAAACAGCAGGTGGGGAAACATATCCTACCTGCGTTTCAATATATATATATATATATATATATATATATATATATTTATATATATATATATATATGTATATATATATGTATATATGTATATATATATATATATAGAATGGTAGCTCGGACTTTAACGCCCGTGGTCTCGACTGTTGATCATTGGCTGATCATTCGTTGGGGCCGTCACTGCCACTCCTCCTGGGTGCTTTCTTCAAACGAGATTTACGACCTGCACTCGGATTTTCTCTGCGTCTTCTTCTTCTTCTTCTTCTTCTTCTTCCATGAGAGCCACTGCAGGCCACGCGTAGCTTAAATTATTATTTAAATTTGTATTCTAAACTTTTTTTTATTCTACAATTTTATTAAAAAAAGGGCTTTTAAAATCTTTGACCATGAAGATTTGTCCATCTTGGTAATTTTGGACAATATTTATCTAACTTATTATACGTGCGACATGGCAACATCGCACCTAACCAGAAACTAAATTAGCAATAAAATTGTCGTCGGGGCACAATATATGCTAATTATTCATTTAACAATCAGTGAGGGCACATAAATATTTAATTAATATACCATCAAATTATTATTATCATTATTATTACTCATACTATATTTTGCATTTTTCATTTTTCAGGGTCGATGCTTGCGACAACAGAGGCAAACGTTGTGGGATGTAGTTGACGTTGCTCGTGTTTCGTGAGAAAGAGCGAGAGCGAGAGAGGAAAGCTGCATCGAGATTTGAACAGACGAGGACAAGGAGAGAGAGAGAGAGAGAGAGAGAGAGAGAGAGAGAGAGGCCGCGAAGGCACCCAAAGGATCGAAAGATTCGAGGAGTCCTGCTTGGGATGCGATTGGATGCGTGTGTGCATGACAGAATAATGCCTATGAGCAAATCGCAATAGAAAGATTCGAGAAATCGTCGAATAGGACGCAAAACATAAATAGAAAAGAAAAAAAACAAACGAGAAATTGTGGGACAAAAAGAGAGAAAACTGACGAGAAGAAACGAGAGGGAGAGAGAGAGAGAGAAGGAGAGAAAAGTGAGGATTTAAGAGGCGAAATGAACGTAACACCGGTCTTACCGGTGGATAACTGCAACGGATCAGATGGCTCATCGACAGCCGCGAATTATGCCATATGGGAGAAAATCTTGATATGCACATTCGCAATTGGCCTGTCACTCGTAACCGTTATCGGTAACAGTATGGTCATGATATCATTCAAAATCGACAAACAGCTGCAGACAATATCGAATCATTTTCTATTCAGTTTGGCCGTGGCCGATTTTGCAATTGGCCTTATATCGATGCCTCTATTCACGGTTTATACAGTCCTCGGTTATTGGCCATTGGGCGCTCATGTTTGCGACACTTGGCTCGCCCTCGATTATCTTGCGAGTAATGCCTCGGTCCTCAATCTACTCATCATTAGCTTTGATCGTTACTTTTCCGTCACGAGACCTCTCACTTATCGTGCCAAGAGAAGTCCCAAGAAAGCTGGCTTCATGATTGGTGAGAAATAGATTTAATTTTTTTATTTTAATTTTTTTGTGCTTTTTCGCAACCCCTGGACGTTTTTTTTTTTTTTTGCAAGATTTTTATAATTTATTTTATAATTATATTTTATAGCATGAAATTATCCATTTTTTTTTTATTATCTTTTACAGATATTTTTTATAATTCGACAAGGAGGAAAATGACGTTAAAAAATCGACTTATTTAAAATTTTGCTTCTGGAATACTAATGGATTTTTAATTCGTTCAGGAACATCCTGGCTGCCTATAGCAACTCAATAATCTTTGTAAATTGAAGCATAAAAATTTTAAACATGAAAATTAAAAATTAATCAAAAATATTTGAATTAGTATAAAATATGTTCGAATTCTCAATTATCAAATTACATAAGTACAGTGAGATGAAGTCGTCGGTGCAAGTATTGCCATTCATATTTCAATTTAATAAAAAGCATCAGAAACGTTTTTAATAAATAAAATCCAAGATTAGCGGAAATGCCACTTGAGCCTGTTTCCTTCGATGTTAATCTTTTACTCTGGCTGCCTTGTGTTGGAACAAAAATAAATAATAAAATATATTTAAAAAAAAATTGTACCAGGCTTAAAGGACATTGGTGGAAACGAGCTTAAGTCCGAGAGTGCACTGTGTGCCTATCCAGATGGTCCTCGGTGGATTAAATTACATTGCAATATATATATATATATATATATAATAAAATGATAAAAATTATCTTTGCGAAATATTAAATTAAATTTAGCAAACTTGAGTAGAAAGTCATGTAGAAAATTTGCAAAGTTTAAGGCGTGAAAAAAATAATAAAAAATGTGTTTTTCTTACCTTGCATGCAATCTTTCCAACTTTGTGCACATATATATATGTAGAGTAAAATATATAGTGTCGTAACTTCCGGTAACGATACACAGTCCTCCAGTCGATTGCTATCGCACAACTTGAATGATTTCTAAACAAAAAGGCAACAGCGACGTTTTTTCAGTGTGACACAGCGAATCGGACACTTTTACGTAACAAATCATAATTACCCGTGACTGTTGCATGTCTCTCTCTCTCTCTCTCTCTCCCTCTCTCTCATCGTCGAGTATTGTACGAAGAGTAATAAAAATATCGTCTGGAGTACTCGAACCGATGGACTTTTATCTGTTATGATGTGACGAGATTGGATCAAATTGAATTATAACAGATGGAACGTGAAATGTACTCTCTCTGTATGAAGATATTAATACGTAATTAAAAAAAAAAAATTATTACAAATTCATGAATTTATCTAATGAATTTGTAATAATTTTTTTTTTTTTGGATGGAACGTGAAATATACTCTCTCTGTATGAAGATATTAATACGTAATTTTTTTTTTTATGGAACGTCACATATACTCTCTCTGTATGATGATATTGATACGTAATTAAAAAAAAAAAAAATTATTACAAATTCATGAATTTATCTAATGAATTTGTAATAATTTTTTTTTTCTTGATGGAACGTGAAATATACTCTCTCTGTATGATGATATTGATACGTAATTAAAAAAAAAAAAAAAATGCGTCCAACTTTTTCAAACGAGTACGACATTCGTACAATCTCAAACTTGACATAATTTTTAAATAAAATATACACAATAGGTAGGATAGAATATTTTCAATTTCCGTTGTCCCATATCCCACTTTTAATTTTAACATTCCCATGGAAAATTAAAAGGCAAAAGCTGTCGAATGGAGTAAAATAAAGGAAAAGCCTAGAAAGAGCCAGAGAAAAAGAGAGAAAGAAAGAAACTCTCCTACTCCAGCTTTGCTATCCCACACATAAACAAAGTTCTTTCCGACATGTTTCTGTATAACGGAAAAGACTACTGTGGTCTGACTGAAACGAGGATGAACTACTGAGGACGTGAAAAGCCGTCCATTAATGGTATAACATTTCGTATAGTTTCATCAAGACCAGACCATTTATCCTTTATCTATATACATATATACATATATATCTCTATATATATATATATATATAAATATAATATATCTATATTTATATACATAAACTCTCACACACTCTGTTCATCCAAGCTCGCTCTAGTCTGTTTATCTTGACTCAAAATATACGAGGATGCAATAGAGCTCTGTGACACCTGTTGCAAATATAAAGGAGAGTATAGGTTGGTACACATCAGCCAAGCTTTCTCACTGTAACTATACATACATACATGTATATATATATATATATATATATATATATATGTGTGTTCTCTCGCTACAGCTTCCACTCTGATGCACTCAGTTCTCTCAGGGAGAGCTTCTATATATGTATATCAAATTATCGACATGTTACGAGAAACGATGACAATGAGGCGCGTGCTACTTTGCACAAACCGTAGAGAGAGGGTGGGAGGGAGGGAGGGGGAGAGGGAGAGAGAGAGAGGGCGAAATAGAGAGAAAGAGAGAGAGAGAGAGCGATAGAGAGGGAGAAAGAGAGAGAGAGAGAGAGAGATCCTCACAGGCGACACTACGCTCTGTTAGGTGCAATCTTCTCTATTATATTCTGCATAGCGTGTGTATCGAGGATTCGCCAAGTAAACTTTTGTCAAAAGAGAGAGAGAGACAGAGAGAGAATATGACAGGGATAGCCTCTTCGTCAAGGTCGAGGTCATCGGAAGTACACGAGGGTAGACACAACGAGCCCGTTACAATCGTACGGGAAATAGAGAAAACGTAGTCGAGTTTGTTATAGAGAAGTATATAACACGTGTCCAGAATTATTGATATAATGGACGAGTAATACGCAATAATCCTATTTTCCATCACATGACGGGAAAATCTATTTTCATAAATATCGCTATTTATTATTAGCTACTACGTGTATTCTTATTTATTATTATTATTATTGTTCCAACGTTGGGTTGATTTGGCTCATCGAGATTTTACGATCCTATTTCCTTCTTTCCACATTTACTTTCCCACACTTGACTGTACCATTTCGTTCTGACTTTATCATTTCTTAAAAAAAAAAACAAAGCCCCGGGATTATGTGCGTGGACCATTTGAGCCCTTTTCCTGTATTCCATTTGTACGAGAATACAAAGAAACTGTCAAAAATCTGTCGTCTATTTTGACAGATTTTGCTGTTCCTACAAGAAATCACCAGACTAGAAAAAAAAAACTTTCCGGATCAGCGATTTAACCCTCAAGCGGTACACTCAATCCCAACAAAAGGTAGACTAGAGGAAATTGGGATTCTGTGTTTTATTCACATATTCTAAGATGCTAATATCGACCCAAATGTATTCATCTGCCGGTGGGTATTCGCACCAGTGTACCGTTTGAGGGTTAAATATGGCAGCCAGCGCGCAGCTATGCGGTCACCGATCCATGTAGCGACCGCGCACTCAACTTTGCTTAACTCCATTTACCGCGAGAGCCGCACGCTGACCACGTATCCATCGCTGTCGATATTAATTTTACTATTAATATTTAATCGTATCAGCCATGTTATCAATGTTCAGTTATCGAAATTATTTTCGTCTTAATATTCAATAACATTCAATCGATTTTGTTGGCAATATTAAATTTGAAGAAATTTTATACTCTCGTAGAGAAATTGTAGAATTTTTTTTTTTCGAATTTGCCATTATGATTCATTTATGCTCTTATTACATATATATATATATATATATATTTTTTTTGTTGAATATTTGTACAGCTTTCGCCTGGGGCATATCGTTACTTCTTTGGCCACCGTGGATCTACGCATGGCCCTATATCGAAGGGGAGAGAACTGTCCCCGACGATCAGTGTTACATTCAATTCATCGAGACAAATCACTACATCACATTTGGCACTGCTATAGCAGCTTTTTATGTGCCCGTTACGGTTATGTGCTTTCTCTACTGGCGCATATGGCGCGAGACCGAAAAACGTAAAAAGGATCTCAAGAATTTACAGGAGACGAAAGAAGGAACGAGCAAACGCAGTAATTCCAGGTACTTTTTTTTTTTTTAATTAAAATAAAATGATAGGAATGATAGGATTGATAGGAAAACTTTAGGATTTGTCAAAAGTTCATTGAGGATTGACCGATAAAATATTTTTATATTACAGCCGAAGCGACGACAACCTCGATGGAGATGGTAAAAATCGAGCTCGTAGCGAATCGAGCACTGGAGCTGATGACGTTAATTCTACTCATGTGACTTCATCTCGAGGCTGTTGCATCGATCCGAATTATCCAGACTATGGAAATGTGAGTCTTTACAAATTTTTATTAAATATAAATATTTATATTTATAAAGAATTACGAATCTCTGACTAAATATATTTTTTGTATCCAATATTAGTATTTTGAATTTTTAACCAAGCGATATATATTGTCATTCTCAAAAATATTTCCCACCTAAAGTATCATAAAGACGTCAAACCGAAGAGCAAATAAATGAATTTTCTCATTTTTATATTTTCTTTTATTCAGATATTACTGTGAGAAATTAAAAAAAAATCAACAGAGGCTGTTCCAATTTTAAGTAGCAAAGAAATGTGTGAAAAAATATTTTTTAACGTCCAAATCGCAAAGCTGGCGTTAAATTATAATAAAGCTGGGTCGTTTTCGTTAGTTTTCAAATGTGATATTATTGAATCTTGCACGCCCAGAGATTATGCATTTGCAAAAAAAAAAAAAAAAAGAAAAACTTTTAGATCCATCGTTATACTTCTTCGAAAATAAATTACGAATAGGATCATTAAAATATTATGAAAATATGAAACATTTAGATCCATTGTTATGCCCCTTTGAGAATAAATTACAAACGGAATCATTAAAATCTTATTATGCATTTTTCTTTCACTGTTTGACTTTACCTTTATTTATTTTTCAATCACCACAGAAGCACAGACCAATGTCATGGGCATCGTTGAAAATGTGGTGCATAGCGTGGTGGCACAGCGGTCGCGAGGACGAGGATGACGACGACGACAGAGAAGGAACCGAGGTCAGTACAAAATCGGCTCACGGGAACGAGGAGACGCCAACGCCACAGTCTGTTGAAACGCCTTTCACGAGTGAACACCAACAGGATGCGAGTAGCAGAAGTCAAACCAGCGGAGAATTAGCGATAAAAAATATTCCCACGGATTCGGTAATTATTCTTAAATCCTTAATTATAATTCTTAATTATTATAAAAAGCCAAACGAATTCTCTATCGAGTCATCAGCACAATTTATCTATCCTCAAAAATTTTACACGCGTTTCATTATTTTCTCATAATTCTCATTATTTAATTCTTTCGAATCCAATGATAGTTCAATTTGAATGAATATTTTTCATGTTTTCGTTACACTGATTTAGAATTGATGAGATGGAAAATAAATGTACAGTCTATCTGACTGTACACTTTTCTAGCAATGAAAAAAATTCACCAAATAAATCAGAAAATATTGGAGTTTTAATCGTAACTGTTTATGCTAGCGAATAATAATATTTTTCATGTTTTCATTACACTAATTTAGAATTGATGAGATGGAAAATAAATGTACAGTCTATCTGAATGTACACTTTTCTAGCAATGAAAAAAATTCACCAAATAAATCAGAAAATATTGGAGTTTTAATCGTAACTGTTTATGCTAGTGAATAGGATCGATTAATTGTTATTTTGTTTTCTATGTGGGCATTCCCTGAATGAATCTACCTTGGTATTAAAAAATGGCGAATTATGAAAAGTTTTTTTGAACGTTCAGGAGACAAAAATGACACGACGAGAGAGAGAGAGAGCGCATTTCTTCTTATCGAACGCACAATAATAAGCTGATTTGTCTTCTTGATTCTCATTGTCAATATCGTTGGTTGTTGCAGGTATACACAATCGTGATAAGATTACCAGTTACCGAAGCGCCGAGTATAACGATGTATCACGAGGATTTGATGATCACGGAAAAAAGCATTTCCGATGAGGGAAGAATGTCAATAAAACGTCCCGATGGTACGTTAAAACCGACTCAATCAACGGACAGGAGACGTCCATCGCAAATGCCGGACATAAGAATACCTCTTGATCCAAAAACAATTCCAAAGTGCGTTATGCCGCCCGGTAAAGTTCGAACGGTAAAGAAGAAAAAACGCACGCAAGATAAAAAAGCGGCAAAAATGTTATCGGCGATTTTAGCCTCATTCGTTATAACATGGACGCCATACAATATTCTCGTTTTGTTAAAACCATTAACAAAAGCTTGCGTCGTCACAATACCCCAAGAATTATGGTCATTTTTTTACTATCTTTGTTACATAAACAGCACGATAAATCCGGTCTGTTATGCATTATGCAACGCGACTTTTCGCCGGACGTACGTCAGAATTCTCAGGTGCAAGTGGCACAGTAGAAATCGTGGAGCCAACATGGGTTATTGCCCGCAGTGAACGAACAAATAAACGAGGAAACGAAATGCCCCAGAGCGTTTCGCGGAAATAATAGAAAATTTTTCTTTTACTTTTTTTTCATTTCCTTTTTTTTTTCTCGATTGAGATAAAAGCTCGATATAACGTTGATGAAATTTTTATTTTCATCGCGTTTGAAAAATGAGCGTATATATTCTCGTATCTACTTGGAATAATCGAGAAAATCACTCGAACACACTCGAATCGACGTGGTCATCATTTTTCTACGATCAAACTTTTCATCCGCTCTACTATTACTATAATGATGGGATGAAAGATTCCTTGGATGAAAAGAGGCAAGGGTGATTTTTTTCTTCTCGCGGATCTCACGAGTTAGAATTATTTTGCTCTTCGCCTGCTTCGAGCGTGTCGATGCTCGTCGTCGATCTTTTTTTTTTCACACGATACCGAAACATTTGTTTGCTGTGTGAAAAATCTTCGAGTCGTGTCAGAATGTAAAATTACTGCCATAAAAAACAAAGCAACAAGACGAAAAAAAAAAATACATGCATGAGCTCGAAGATAGTAAAAGCTCAATAGGAGTGAAAAAAAAAAACACTTCGAGAATTGATATCAGAAAATAATCTCGAAATTAGCGAGAAAGATCAAAATGGAGAAAATTGTTTGGGAGTTTTGAGGCCAAAGATTAGCTGTTACGAGCGTTTATCGCATATTGATAAAATCTCGTACAAAGCCAAAAAGGAAAATGAGAGAAAGAAAAAATAAAAAATCCTATATGTTAGTTAGATGTACGATGAGGAAATATTCGAGGGGCGGGAAGAAAACCTTAGGGAGATTTTTTTCCGTTCAAGAGGCTGTCGAGTAAGATTTAAAAAAGAAAAATGTTTCCCAGGATGGAGACGAAACTTAATTGTACATTGTAAGCCCGTAGCGAGTGATATAAAAAAAAATTGTAAATGAATGTTTTTAAATGTAAAACACGTACGACGAGAAAGAATTGTGTCGCTACAGAGAGAGAGAGAGAGAGAGAGAGCGAGAGAGCGAGAGAAGAGAAAGAAGAAGAGTTTGTAGAATAATTTAATTAGGGAAAAAATATCGAAAGAAAAACGTCTCAGCTATTGACTGGGATCAAAACGAAAAGTTTTAAATTGGTATTTGAGATTAATAATGATGACCGGAGAGGGTGGAATGAAATTTGAGGGAAGAAAATACGAGAAAAATTACACATAACAATCGATTGCTTCCGGACTGAATGACATTCTAATAATACGTGCCAAACAAAGCTTTAAAAAAAAACAAAAAACAGAAACAAAAAAAAAAGTGTTTCTCAACAAGAGTTGATTGAAAGAGATTGAGAGATGGAGGGAATTCGTGGTGGCACAGGTGACCGAGGTTTTCATTCAGAGCAATACACATAATGACGAGAAAATTGAGACGATTGAGAAGAATTTTAGTGCGGGTTTGTGGAGGAGAATGCTTTAAGGGTTTTTCATACCCAAACTCGAACGACGTGAACGTTTAATCGGAGAGTTATAAAGAATAAAAAAAAAATCCTCGAGGTATTAAGAAAAGGTTGTGCGGTAATTTAAGATGAATTGTTTCGGAAAACGGGATGCAGAATTAAAAAAAAAAAAAAATAAGCAACCGTCGCAAAAAAAATTTTACGTGTCCCGGACGGTCTTGTTAGCGGGTAAAAATGAGAATTTATATAAAATCATTGGATAAAACTCGTGAATTCCTGCTGACGATTACCGAAAGCTTTTGCGACCTGCCTGCAGGATGAAAAAAAAAAAAAAAAATGTCTTCAATCCGGAAAAAAAATCGAGTCTGAGCCGAAAATATGATGAAATTTTTTTAGAGCAGAAATTGTCGCAAAATGCTAAAAAAACACGACCGATTTTTTAGGGTATA
>OY769909.1:16821528-16824028 GCA_963669185.1 Dyspetes luteomarginatus | reverse complement strand
TTCTATCTCTCTCTCTCTCTCTCTCTCTCTCTCTCTCTCTCTCTATCTTTCTCTCTCTCCTTGTCTCTCCCTCGAATTCTGCTAGAGGACAGGATTCTGGTATGACGATGGAGATGACGACGATGATTCTTCTTCTTGCGAGAACCCGAGCGAGCTTGATGACGAAAAAAATGATATACGCTACAATATACATATATATATATATATGTATAGAGGAAATTGAGAGATTTTTGAAAAACGAATGATAAAAGTTGACGAATGAAGGAATAAGAGAATGCATAAAATTATTTGCATTGTGGCTGCAAACGTTGCAAAGAATAATTTGCGAATGAGAGGCAGAGAAAACGGTTGGCATGAGGCTGTGTTAGTGTCATGTATACAAACACGTGTATATTAGTAGAGTAAACACGTCTAATGAGAATTCCAGCGGACGAATGACAAAGCTTGCGAGTGACTGTTCTCGGTCACTCGTATTGTGCACACATAATATCTGTATACGTATAACACAGTCGCATTCTGATCTGTGGCATAATTGCGTACTCTGGTAAGTGCTGGGGGTGTACTTGCAGAGTGAGAGAGAAAACAGAGAGCGAGAGGGTGAGAGAGAGAAAGAGACTGAGAGCCCAGCGGCATCACAGGAGCCGAGGCACACCCGCCCACTCGTGCTGATGTGCTGCGCTCGAGTGAAAAGTGGAGGACGCTTCGTGGTCTCTCGTGGCACTCTTTATCTCTCCCTCTCTCTCTCTCTCTTTCTCTCTGATGTTCTTGGCGCGCGCGGCAATCCGCGCGCTGATTGAGGAAACGAAGAAAAGAAAGACGTAAAAAGGCAGAAAAAGAACGAGAAAGGTGGCGACAGTTGCTCGCGCCGCGGCAAGTGCTCGGCTGCTGAAGGGGTGCAAAGTGCCCACGGTAGATGGCCCATCGGTCTCATCTTTTTCTCTCTCAATCTCTCACATCCCTCTCTCTCTCTCTCTCTCCCTTTCTGCTGTTATTATTGCAATATTTACGTTTTAATGTGAACTCTCCGAGGAATATGATAGAGATTGCAAATTTGCACTTTGCATTCTTCATATTAGTGTTTGTGTTTTGCTTTTATATTCATTTACATATATATATAGATATAGATATAGTTATGGATATGAAACGGATGATCTTACCTTGCTGAAAATAGTTGGCTTTGCGAAGAAAAACGCAGACCAATGCCATAAGCTGTAGCTGAGAAAGTCTCTGTCTTGTTGACGGTGGCAATGGCAATAAATCACGTAAATTTGCTATTTCGGCGTTTATCAGGTCCCTTCGTAATTTGCTCGCACCTTTCGTTGATTTGCTCGCATCTATCCTTGAAGCACACGTGAACATTATCACTCAGATTTTTTTAATTATTATTATTTTTAAATCACAGAATAGAAATCATTTCTTTGACATAAAACGACACAAATCTATCCACATATATATATAGCTTATGATTTTTCGCGCACTTCGCCACACAAAATTCGTTAAATTCGAAATTTCAAAATATATTTTGAATTTTCTCTCTCTCAAGCTTCTGTAATTATTTCACGCACTTTGCAGCACAATCTCGTTAAATTCGATTCCTTAACGATGAAAATTTTGAAATATTAACGATCTCTTTTTAGGCACTATAAAAATGACGATTTTTCTCGATCTCACCTCGGTTGAAGCAGAACTAATTAAAACGCGAAATTTACGTGGTGAAATGTAACGTTTAATGATGAAATATTGAAATATTAACGATTCTCTCATTCTACAAGAACACAAAACGATAATTTTTTTTCTTACGTCGAACGTAATCAGCACCGAATAACGCGGGAAGTTGTATTAAAACTTTCAAATCTTAACCATCTTCTCTTTTCACCCTCAATATACATATATATATTTGTAGTAATATATTTGGCGCATTTTGTGGCATAACTTGATGAAAACACAAAGCTTATTGAGGAAATTTGTCAATATTAACCATCGTTTCTAATTCCAGGCACGTATAAAACGATGATTTTTTTCCCCCGGATCTCGTGTTGACCGTTGGCAGCAGTGAATATTGCGGAAAATTAACGACATTAAAATGAAGCAAAACGTGATCAAAATATTCAAATAAATTTCTCATTCTAGGCGCACGAAACGCGACTATTTTTCTTTTTCTTCCTGATCTCAAGTCGATCGTTGGCAGCACCAAAACACGGGAAAATGTGGTACTAAAATGAAGCATAAACGACGAAATTTGGCAATACTAACGAGCTTTCCACATTCCATGCGCACAAAACGACGTTTATTTCTCAATTTCACGTCGTTCTTTTTATATAGCAGCACCGACTATAAAACGCGGGAAAATTGACGTTATTTAAACAAACCAAAATAATGAAATACATGAAAACGATCTGTTATCATATTACGCACAAAAAACGAAGATTTTTCTTGACCTCACGTGGATCGTTGGCAGCACCGTATAACGCGGGGAAATTGAATCGATTGAATCGCAGCC
>OY769909.1:16636282-16821328 GCA_963669185.1 Dyspetes luteomarginatus | reverse complement strand
ACTCGAATATACTCCCCCGCGTTCTCATCGCGCAAAAGTCATGCCCCTTTCCCTCGCCCGCGAATTCGTGGCTCTACTTCGTGTATATATATGCAGCTATAGCTGCTTTGTGCTGCCGTGTTTCTTGCTATTACGAGTACCGTAAGTACCAATATATAACTTCTCTCTCTCTCTCTCTCTCTCTCTCTCTCTCTCTCTTTCGCTCTCTCTCTCTCTCTGTGGTTTACCCTTTCACTCGTGCTCTCCCTTCATTTTGCTATTTACGCTTCTCCTCTCTGTCTTTCTCTTGTATCACCAAATTCCCTACGTGAATTTACTACTACTATACTATGACTACTACTACTACTACTACTACTATTACTATTGCTACTACTACTAATATTGCTTGCTTATACTCCCGCGTTTCTTCAACCTTACCCTTTCACTCGATGCATTCTATTTTTCGCCATCTCTCACTCTCAGTCTTCCTTATAATGCTCGACTCTCTCTTTCTCTCATTCTCAGTCTTTCTCTCCCTCGTTTAGTCGCCACAGAGTCCATGGGATCTCCCCTCTTGGTCAACTAACGCTCACTCGCGAGTCGCGAGCCGTACCGCTCGCATCGCGTCGCTCCAACGAATCTTTTGTAATATCGCCTAATGCACACACCGCACACTTCATTATCTCTCTGGCTACTAGATGGTGCTGTAAAGATTCATTCTAATATGTCCATTATAATAGCAATAGGATTTCTTAAAATTGTTCAATCAACGATAATAGACGTTGTTTTTTTATCGAGCTAACAATAAGGGAGAAAGATCCCGTTCAATCTGTACCGTTTAATATTTCATTCTGTCTGTTTTTTTTACGATTACGAATAACGCGGAGCCGATTTTAATGCAATTTTTTAGCATTCTGTTTTAACACTCAACTCAAAGAATCGTTTAAAGATACTTAAATTCGATGAAAATTCATAATAAATATGTCAATATGGCCGACAAAAAAACAGAAAAATTATCCAATTTTGATGAAATTTGTAACCATTGATTATTGAGTTTGCCGATTCCGAGTTCAATAGCTTAATTTATGGTAGAAAATAATTTTTAGAAAGACATTTTATGGATTTCCGGTAAAAAAAAAACGACAAGAGTTACAGAAAGTTTAATTTTTCGTAGTGCATAGTACATTATGATTACCGAAAGTCTGCGTGCACTACTCGAACTGCAGAAAAACACTGAGATTGGTTTGGCTTGTAGAATATATATTTAATAATTTTAAATCGATATTTATTTTCATAGGCAATTTGTTCAGCAGTTACTATGCAAGCAGACAATTTTTACAACCCTTCGACCAAGTATCTTCAGCCCCGATGAAATTTTTCACTTTTTTCTTACCTGACCAGAAGCTTTTGGCCTCTCTGATCGTTAAAAATTAAAAAAATCAAGACATTCTCTCGAGGTTTCATTCTAGGTGAAAACTTGCGCAAGTTCGACCTTTTGCGATGTAGATAAGACGTTGGAAGAAAAATTTGCGTGGATCACTCATTATTTTCATAGAAATTCAAATAATGCATTAAATTCGAATCAGCGACTGCATTTCGTGCCAGTTCCAGTTTCCACGATCAACTTTCGATCGCGTCTGCTCTCTCATGGACTGTTTCTACTTGCGTTGCGTACAACTTATCCTTTGAGCATCTCAGTCGATAAAGCAAATTTACAATGAGGTGAGTAAATTTGTATTAAATCGTCAGATGGCGCCACCTCTCGATCACAATTATCGTGACGTCACATGCCGCTCATCTCGCGACAGCCATTTTTCAATTTCGTCACTACGCTTCAACTTGATTCCGCCAGACGGCGCGCGAGAATTTTTCCTTTTCCTTCCATGATGGCGGTGAGTGTACGTCTGTTGCTCGCAAGATTGTTAACTAAATCCGTCAATATCTCTAGAATCCCGTGCGAATGGAGGAATTTAATATTACCACATAATAGTCGAGACAATACGTGAAAGATTCGTGATAATCGTGACGGACTTTAACACGATTTACTGTTTAAATTTTCATTGTAAAATGACAGGTGTAAAACTCTCATTGGGGGGTTACACGCTTGTTTTTTGGGCCCCTCGGCGTGGACGGAATTCCTTAATTTATAACCTCGCTCGGTCGGAGTATTAAAAACGTGGTTTGTCAGTTATGATTTTGTTTGTTGCTGACTGGATATTTGTGATTTTTTCAGGACGCTAAGCCGGCCCCCGTGAAGAAAACCGGAAAGAAAGTGGAGAAAAAGGTCAGAAGAGAGCCAAAAGATGCATCGAAAAATGTAATGCGGGAAGTGCGCATTCGCAAATTGTGCCTAAACATTTGCGTCGGTGAATCTGGTGATAGGCTGACTCGTGCTGCCAAAGTTTTGGAACAATTAACCGGACAACAGCCCGTTTTCTCAAAGGCCCGTTACACCGTGCGTTCCTTCGGTATTCGCCGTAATGAAAAGATTGCCGTGCATTGCACCGTACGCGGTGCCAAGGCTGAGGAAATCCTTGAACGCGGTCTAAAGGTAAGCTCTTGACTACAATAATGACCTCAAAAACTCAATAAACGAACCGCAATCCTGAAACTAAATAAATGTTATGAAACTAATTTTTATTCATTTTTTTCTTTCTTTCTTTTTTAATATTATTTTAGGTCCGTGAATACGAATTGCGTAAAGAAAATTTCTCTGGTACTGGAAACTTTGGTTTTGGTATTCAGGAACACATTGACTTGGGAATCAAGTATGATCCCAGCATTGGTATTTACGGTCTCGACTTCTATGTTGTCCTTGGACGACCTGGTGAGTTGACAAATTAATATAATATTGATTATTATAATAATAATAGTAATTCATTACAAAGAATGGCACATAAACTGGTATCGTAGAGATTGTTGCAACTAAACAATTTCTAGAGTTCCGATTGGGACACATGTGCCAGATAAAAAGCTTCTTATTTGCAACTCAGACCCACTTCTTTTTACTGGGTGTGTTACTTAATGGAAGTGACATTTTTTTTTTTTTTTCTCTTTAATGACTAATATTCTGGAAAAAAAAATAAGTCTTCAATTGTTGATATTTGTTTTCTTTTTTACTTTGCAGGATTCAATGTAGCCCACAGGAGGAGAAAAACTGGTGTGGTTGGCTTCCAGCACAGACTCACCAAAGAAGATGCCATGAAATGGTTCCAACAGAAATACGACGGTATTATCCTGTCCGGCAAGAAGTAATCTACACTCATTATGTATTTTACTATTGACATTATAAAATAAAAAGAAAAAAAAAAAGTTGAACAAAAATGCTGAAATTTGTACTTTATGAAAATTTCGATGATATTCTTTCTTTATTTCACAAGATTTACAATCGTACTAAATCGCATTTACAACGGAATAGCAACTGCCACGACGGGTACACCGAGAATGAGTTGATTAATAGAAAAACAATAAAAATTAAGCTCAACGAGTTTTGTTTAATGCTAAATATGCACAGGCCACAATGAAATGCATTCTCGATGCACAGTTCGGGGTTGGACTCAGCCCCAAAATAGATATACTTCGATCTTATTATCGAAGCATTTTCCTTTCACAACGAGATTTTAATGAGCAAATTCTAATAATCTGTGCACGCGAAGAAGACTCGCTTGTCGATGAGGAACTTTTTTTCTTTCAAATGTTGGTGTCCAGAAAAAAAAAATCATTATACGAGTGTAATCCTAAATTCATCTAGCAAGGAGATTCTATAAAGTCACTAATTTTATCCACGTACAAAGTATAAAAGTACACTTGAATTTTTCAATCACGATTTTCTTCGAATTGGAATGAAAAGTGTTCTTTGATATCTGCATCTGTGGAGTGCAGGTTATGACCTACACGTACATTGACATGGATAAAATTGGTGACAAGTTCATAGTCTCTCCTTGTAAGGTAATATTTAGGGTGGCATGGACAATGTATGGAGTACCAAAAGCACGCGCGGCTCTAAAAAATGTCTACTCTTTGTACAGGTGCAGTTTTTTCTGTGTATTCGAGGATAGCTCGATCATACCTTCCTAGATATTTATCTTAAATTCACCGAGATTCGCGAGTGCGATATTTCTCCTTTACGTGCCAGGTGCATAAATTTAACAATTTTTAGTCTCTTTTTATTATTATTTTAAGTTAACGTTAAAAGTGTGACGGATAATGACTTGTACATTATGGAGCAGCGCAAGTTTCACTCTCTTGGACGTTCTGCGAATGAAACGAAAACGAAAAAAAAAAAATATTGCCAACTACACTTAATTTGAGTAATCATTAATTATCAAAGGCAAGATATTTCCCTCAGTCTCCTTAGTTTTTTTTTTTTCTTTTTTACCCTATCCGGACGACGTATCACCCACAGGCTTTGATAAAGTTTATACACATTTTGCAAATCACATACAGTATGTATAACAATGTACAATATATATATAAATAATATATTAATAAGTCTGATGAAGTAGGGATGTCAGGGTCATTTGATGACCTTGAACTTTTGGTAACCGCAAAATATATTCCATTAATATTCTCTGTCGCGTGACGAGACACACTGCGGAATATCGAACGTGTTCACTCTGACGCGATTCCTCGAAAAAAATCGAATTACGCTACATAATAGGAACTAAAGCGGCAACGCGAATATACCCAATACGTTTCATCAATCATACGGGAGAGACGGTAATGAAATAAAGGTCGTGATGGACCAATTTTTCACTCACACTGTGTAGATCACCCGAAATTTCAAGAATGCTGAGTTGAATCCCAAAACCTTGATAAATAATCGCGTCTCTCTCTCTCTCTCTCTCTTAACAATTACCTTTATCTTTCATTCTTTTAAATCTAATAATATTGATAAAACTGCCAGCTACCCGGTGGGAGGCAGGATAAAGTTACAAACGCTTTTGCAGTGCTGAGTTTTTATCCTGACAAAAAAAACCGTGTGACAAGTTTGTGTCGGGATTTTAGTGTGGTGGAAAAAAAAAAATCGATAAGTATATTCGTAGAGAATGTAGTTGCATCAGAGGCAGTTTGGCCTCGGTCATGTATAAAAAAAAAAACAAAAAGGTACATTGAAATTGAGTAGTTTTTCAATTTTCACAGTTTTTTGTCACACAAACGAAAAATATTCTTCAGACGCCGCAGTATAAACTCAGCACCGCTTGACGAACAAAAAACTAGGCAAGAAGGATTCTTTTGTCTTCTTCGTACTTCCATAATGATTCATTATTATTTTTTTAGACCTAAAGTAACTTTCAATTATTTTCTCGTCGAACCGTAAATTTTGTCAATGTTGAGCTTCTCGTTATCGGTGAAACCGAGTATACTTTCTATAGCGTTCAGATGACCATGATGGTTCTCCTTGTCCGTGAGAAAATAGTAAATTGCTGATTTTAGAAATTGCAGTGTTATCTCAGGATCCAGTGCACCTTGACGATTGCGAGACTCCACGATTCTTCGATACATCGCCTATTGCGAGAGAAAAACAGAAAAAAATAGAAGAAAAGAAATTAAACGTTAATGAAAACTGATAAGGATAAGATTTTTAAACGAGTCCTCAATCATACACGGCAACATCGATCTATGAACGGTGCGATTCTCTCGTCTACTCTCGTTACACGAACGGGAATAATACGAAAAATAAAATGTATTTATCAATAAACAATGTATAAATGTGACGAGCGTTTCGTCCGACGTCGTTTAAACCTGATTAAATTTTGTTCCATATTATAGTTTTGAGACAAAGTAACCAAATTTTAAACTCATCCGATCAATGTCGGAGGAAATGGGCGTAAAAGGTGTGCTTTTCGCTCTGATAAAAGCGCATGCGATGAATCAAAACTTACAGATCAAATGAACAAAGAGGCTGTTTCTTCCAAGTGCTCCGGACACTGCCCGTCTAAGAATATAACAACATAGCAATGTTGTGTATGATAATAAAAAAAATAATACCTACAAATATTTTTTTTTTAAGTGTAACAAAAAAATTGTCAGCATGCGAGAGTCTCTTCGAGACGAAGCTGAAGAAAAAAAAGTAAGAAAGGGATGAAATTTCGGCGGTCTATGAAGCAAAACATGCTGAAAAAAAGCCGAGCTCTCTCCACTATGGAGAAAATTCAAGAGATAAAAAATTATCCACTGAGTTCGTGCAGCGGACATGTTTTCTAATTATGCAAGGAGGAATCTCTTTGACGATGTAACGGATACGCAAAGAGTGGGGAGAAAAAAAAATAATAATAACGCACAAAGTTATTGAGTGGGAGAGAAAAATACTGAAAACAACGACGATGATGACGATTAAATTTTCGCGATGGCAGCTTTTTTTTAAGCTGGAAATACAGACCTTACGTGTGGCAAGGACCCAGAGAGAAACAGCCTCCTGAGCGCTTAATAAACATTCGCTACGAACGGTTGAAATGTGAAGTTCGGGCAAGTAGCTTGTACCCTGGAATGTAAGCGGCGACAAAAAAAAAAACAGTCGTACATTGTTAGTTCATTCGGATCACGGATGGGCTTAATGAGTTTGGAAACGGGGAAAAATTTGGATAAGTGAATTAAATGGCAATGAAAAAAAAAAATAAGAAAAAAAACAGGGAAATATGTTAACTTCCTGTGCTTGAATCTTTTTCGACCCGGAGTTTTCATGATCTGTATATATCCCACTATTAAGGTAATCCTGCCGGTCAGATTTAATCAAAAGTTTATTAGTTGTAATAAAAATGTTTATCAAGTTACAAAAAAATCACCGATTCAGGTAAATATTCGTACTAAATTCAACAATGTGTCATTAACACGGAAAATACTGATAATGATGCCTGCCCAGTTTGACTTTTTTAATAAAATTTTATCTTTCTACAATTTCTGATGACTCAAAAGTTGATTGGATCCTTAAAAATGACAGTACATTTTGTTTATCGAAACGAAATGTATTCTTCGTTCAGCTTGACAGACAATGAATTCAATTCGCTCAATTGTTCAAGTTATTTTTCATAGATAAATCATTTAAATTATTTCATCAATAAATTATCGTTAGTGCAATCAGATCAGACTCTGTAGAGCTTTTCCTGTTATTTTTTAGACAAGCCAAATCGACCAATCTCAAGTTTGATATTTCAATCGAATCTCATACGACCGAATAATAAAAAATTTACAGAATTGGATGATTTTAGAACCGAGCAACGATTAACGTGGAATCGAAAGAAACACATTTGGTTGTTCAAATTCTTAGATAAAGTTATTTGCTAGATACTGCAAACTAAAAGTAGGAGAAATCCGACAGATAAACTTTATATGGAGGTGAAACAATCGGGCCTTAGAAGCATCGCCTTAGAACAGCCTTAGAAGATTAATGATTTTTATGTTATAGTGATGGGGGGGTGGGGGAGACAAAACAATACAGAATAGAAATAAATTATACGTGGGAATACGAGTTAAGTGGTCTGTGTGAAAAAAAAAGCGAATCAACAATGAAACGACCGGAAAGAGCGGCAGGTGAGATTTAGCCGATCGATTTTATTCCTCGCTGAGTGCATGTGTGCGAGATTCGTTTGCCGATAGCCAAAAATGAGAGGGAGGAGAAGAAAACGCGTTTGATGATCCTAAATGGAGTAAAAAAATAATCCGCAGTGCTTTTCCGAGCGTGTGTCTCTCGTGAGTTGCCTATCGAAAAAAAAACCTACTGAGAAAAATAAATAGAAGAAAACCAACACCAATCTTTGAATGAAAAAAATTCTCGGGTGATTACGAGCCAATTTTTCACAGCTCACCTTGACGTTTTCCAATTCCGCCTGTGTCACGTTTAGCTGTTGCAGCACCTCGGCCATTGTCACTTTGGGAGGCGTTTGATTGGCTTGCTCGTAGATCTGAAGTATTGTGAAAACAAAATTGACCAATCGGGATCAGTGAAAGAACAAAGAGAAGCTTTCTGGTTCAAACGAAAAAAAAAAAAGGTTTCAAGAAGCTAAGTACTTTTTTTTTTATTAATTGCTGGCTCACCTTGTCAGCTTGCTCGATACGAGCTGCCTCCTGACCCTTGGCGTACATCTTAAGATACATTTGCTTGTTTCTCTCCTCTTGCTCGTCAAAAATTGCTTTTTGCTCGGCCAACTGACTCTTGGTGTTCTCGAGCTCGGTCTCGAGCTCTCGCGCTTTTGCCTCTGTCGCATCCATGGACGGTCGTACCTCGCAATAGCGAGTATTCAATTCGGACAATTGATTAAGCAAACTCTCAACTTTGTCGTTGTGCTTTTCCTTCAATTGGTGAATCTCGTCGACGTGTCTTCTCTGCATTTCTACGATTCTTCGCTCATAATGATCAGCGAGTCTTTGATTATCAACGATACTCTCGTGGCTCTCTGCAATTGAATTTGAAAAATTTGTCGTTGTTCCTGTTGCCGTTGTCGTCGTCGTCGTCGTCGTTACCGCTTCTTCGTCGTTTCTCGATAGGGCGTCGTTACTCGTCGATGAGACTTTATCGATCCCATCGACAACGGCTTGTTCATTTCCTGCCAATCCAATAGACTCTTTCGAGTGCACAGATTCATCATCAAAATGACCCGAGTCTGCTAGTGAAGCTGACAATTCGCTGGTTACACGTTTTTCCGGTGTCGCAGGACTTTGAACGTTCGACGACTCAAAACCACTTTCCTCTGGCAAATCTTTGCACGGTGAATCGGGTGAAAATTGATTTGCCTCGCGGACTGTCAATGCTTCGCTGCTATCTGTACGATCGTCCGGACTGTTTAACGACGCTTTGTACAGCCTCAGCTCCACAACCTCTTTCGTCAGTCTGAATATCTCACGATCCTTCTCCTCAATCTCCTTTCGAGCCTCGCTCAGCAAATTCTACAGAGATCATTTGTTTTCGGTTAAGAATATTTATTTTTAAATAATTCAAAAATCCTCTATAATATTATTTTAAAAATTGCTGAACACGTTCGAGCGCAATGATACATAATAATAAAAATAATGCAAGGGTTAATAATAATTAAACTTTGCACGTGATACTTATTTTTAGTACTTTAAGCCGTCACAAATGGTCTCTGACAGACCGAAAAAAAAATCTCAGATTTTTTATTTGCTAAAAAAATGAACCTTGAATTCGTTGAAAGGACACTTGAGACTGCAAAAAAAATATGCATGTTTGATTCGCTATGGAAAGTTTAATCCTTTCCATACGATGTGAAAATCGGGACCTGATCCATACAAATATGAGTCTTTCAAGTTTGACGACTTTTTCCTCTATTCAAAATGGTTCTAAAAGTCCGTACAAATTTGTAAATATACTTTGAAGTTTGTAGAATAAATGCCTTTGGTTCATTTTTTTTAAAAACATTAAGTTTAGTATCGAAGAATTATCGAAGAATAATCAATAATTGGGGAGATGAATTGAATCGACCGGACACGAGAGACTTATTATGTTTGTACGGAAAGGGTTAATTTTTCGGACAAGTGGAATTGAGCAATTTTGTAGAAATTGAAGACCAGAGTGTCACATGCTAGGTTCAAAAATAGTTATAATATGATTTACAAAAAAAAAGCAGTCACAATATATTAAAAATACCAAACAGTCTCAAAATGGTTACAGCGAATGATTAAACCATCGGTGATAAAATCACAAAATGACAACGAAAATTTTATGAAAAACAGTTTTAAAAAATTGAAACAAATTTTCGAGCTGATATATAATTGAAAAATATTTCATTGCTCGAAAAAAAAAAACAGCTTGGTTAAGTAAAATTAATTATTTGATATTGATGTTTCTACGATGAATTATTATTTTACCTGAAATTTTCTAACTTCTCTCGCGGCACGCTGCGTCGGTGTGAGATATTGTTCCGTATCCCCATTGTGATTCGAGCAGTGCACAACGTATTTTCGTGATCTACCCGACCATGTTGTACCGTTAAGGGCAAAGTGTGCGTGATCGCATGCACTGGCAGTGCTGCACGCGCTCCCGTAACTTTTAACGCTCTCGGCATCACTGTCGTCCACCTGCTGCATCGAGCCCGTGTAACTCGTGCCAGAGGCCGCGTGTCTTGGACGCGGCCTCGCCGGAGTCAATGACAGACTCTGAAAACAACAAGAGACATATCAAATCCAATAAGTGTATATAAGTGTCTCTCTCTCTCTTTTTCTTGTGGCAACAAGAGAGAGAGAGAGAGAGAAGGGGCGACAACCGTAATTTATGTAAGTATGCGAGAGAGAGAGAGAGAAAGAGAGGGAGAGAGGAGAGAGAGAGAGAGAGAGAAAGAAAGAGAAAGAGAAGTCTGACAAAGTCAAGTCAAGGGAATCCAACGTAACGTAACTGTCATACGTCACGCATCCTGAGGGTATTAAAAGCACTTCGTTTAATGCAAATTTCTCGTACCGTTTCAAGCATCAATTCCCATTTATACTCCATATCCTATATTAAAGTGAATGAGTATTGCTTATGAATCGATTCAATCTCGTGATTAAAAAGTCTAACAACGAAAAGTGGAATTAAATCATAGATTAAGAATTTTTCAAATATAGCTAGAAGCAAAAATGTTATTACAGAATGGAACTTGAACACTTTTTAAACGTATTAGAAAATTTCAATGAAGATAATTGAACGTGTAAACGTAAAATGAATTCATGATAAAAAAAAAAAAATACGACGAATAAAACGGTCGAAAGGAAGAAATCGATGTACACGAAATTCATAGCTGGTTATAGTCGTAACAGCTGTTTGACCTTGAACTAGGTGAGATGACTAAAATAATTAGAAAATATCTCTCCAGTTGTGGTAGAAAAATTGAGACTCACCGACGGACAACTTCGCGAGTTTCTTCCACCTTGTGGATCGACGTAACGACGGGGACTCGACATTTGTACGAGCAAGTCTAGTTGAGACGAATTCCATCAAGACGAGATAAGTGGACGTAAAAGTGTTTTTTCTTTTTTTTTAATAAACCGAAAGAGATAGAGAGAGAGAGAGAGAGAGAGAGGGAGGGAGAGAGAGAGAGAGAAGCGTAAAAAAGTTAGTTTTTGGTGAAAATCGTTGCGTCGCAATTTTTTCACGTATCGACGAGTGTGACCAGAGCTGGCCACTGGAGGCTACGGGCCTTGCGTAAACACTGAAAACCCTCCGGGGTAGTAGTTGTAAAATAGTGATAGTGGAGGAACGGTTTGATTTACCTCCCCGAGGTGGAGGAGAAGACACGAACGACTATGGAGAAAGAGAAGGAAAGAGAGAGAGAGAAAGAAAGGAAGGGGGACATGGAACGATGATAATCGCACGAGAGAGAAATGAATCTGCGCCGACGCGCGACCATCGCTTTTGCGAAAGGTCAGGGAGCTCTCCGTTATTCGCCCCCGCACTATCGCTCTTTCTCGCTTTTTCTCTTATAACCCTCGAATATTTTGGCCTCTCTCTCTCTCTCTCTCTCTCTCTCTCTCTCTCTCTCTTTGTCTCTCTTTCCTTTTTCATTCTCCCGGCAAAATTTGAACCGGTGAAAATTCCCACGAATTAAATCTTGACCAAACTGCATTCGCGTTTGATCCTTCAAAAAATTTTCCTTCCTTCCGTCAAAATAGATTTGTAAAATTTTTGTCAGTGTTATTCTCTCTCTCTCTCTCTTTTTCTCCTATTCTCGATAATTGTAAAAATCGTCTTCAGATCGGACACGGAAGAAATTTCAGTTCAATTAATTATTACGTTACGATGACAAATTTATAGTTTATGCGACGATTAGTAAAGTAAGAAGTTGTTTGCTTGCTGACTATAAAGTAGATGAACAAAAAGTATATTTTCTCAGTAAAATATAAAGGCCAGTCGGAACTAGAAATTTATGATTTGCCCAACTATCAATTTTTTTTTAACTTTTCCTACTTTTTAAAAATACAAACAAGTTTGTAAAAGTTTCAAAAAAAATTTGAACGCAAATCAACTGATAAGTGATTAAAAATGTTAAAAAATGGTAAAAATGTTTTTAGGTATTTTATCACTACAAAATAGTTATATATAAATCATATAATTGCATTCCATCCGATTCAATTTCTCCCTGATTAGATAAATTTAATCCACCAGTTGGAATAAAAATAATAAAAAAATTGCACAGATTTACAAAACGGACTGTAAATTTTTCAATTTCCATGTACTCGATTAATTTCATCATTTAGCCGGAGTTTCTTAAAATTTTACATAAATTTCTTCGATCAGACTGTGTTGAGGTAAAAAAAAAAAAAAACAATTCTCCAAAATTTGCAACAGGTTTTCGTTCTATGGATCTGCGCTCTCTCATTATTATCGTACTTCACATTTTCTTTCGGCCTCCATTTGCAAAATGATCGTAAAACGTGAAATAAGTTACAATGTGAATACTCCATTCTCATATTGTTGACGTTTACGTTTGTTCGTCACGCGAACTTTTCCTCATGGAGAATTAGACCGTTTTAGGCCACGTGAATCATAATTAGAGCTCACGAAGAGCAACCGTGATGGAACTCACACGATATAGACGATCCGTCTTCGTGCATGTAACTTTTAACTGTCAGTTGATAACGAGGATTCTCGTATGGTAAAATTACGATTGTCATGCACCACACGTGTCAAGAGTTTACGATATCCTGACGAGGGGAAAAAAATTGCAGTTGACAGAAATAAATGGGACGAGGATTTGTATCCTTCGAAAAATTGATTATCCCATTTTTTTTCTTCTATTTAACTTTTCAGGAAATTGCAGTAATCTTGATTTATTAATCGACATAATTTTATCGCTTATTGAATCATTTTTGACTCCATTGTCGTTTGTTTAAATTAATTCTTTATTTTTTATTGTCCACCCGCTCTTGTCATCTTTTATTTAACGTTGTAAAGTCACCATAGGAATTTTCTACCATTTAAAAAATGTAATCAACACTAAATTTCTCGAAACGTGGTTGGCCAAAAAATCCTTGGGTTTTTTTCTGTGTAAATGAAAGGCGAATTAATTTTTTTTTAACGAAATCGTGCACATTATTTTTCTAAATCAAGCTTAATAAATTGTCATCTTCAAAATTATATAATGAATTTACAGATTGATAAGAAGTTATATTTCAAGACTATGTCAATCTATTAGAAAAAAACGCAATGACTTTTAGTCCAACCGAATATACAAAAATACATGAATTCTCAGTTAATTTTTTTTACGAGAATCATCCATACAATCGTGATAAAATTCTAGATCGCTGAATTCTTTTTTTTTTCTACAGCCAATATCGCGTATAAAAATAAATAGAAAAAAAAAGAGTTAAAAATGAGAGAATATTCGTGGCATAAAAGAAAAGTGTGAATTTCCAGTAAAAATGGTATGAAGAAAAACTCACGAAGGAGCGATGACGGTGCGAGTCGATTCCATTCTCCGTGATGACTGAAAATTCTTCAGCGATCTGTTGATGATTTTGTTGATGCTGCGGCTGCTGCTGCTGCTGCTGATGATGATGATTTTGTTGTTGCTTGAGATGATAGCTGTGACGTTGTTGTTGATGATGTTGGTGTAGTGTCGTTGATGCTGAGCTGTGGCGTAAATTTGGTGTTATGACCCGTTCACCACGCACGCGCATGCTCGCCGAACGACGCAGGCAAGTCGGTGATGGTCGAGGGATGCGCGAATCTCCCGCCGGTGAAATTAGCCCCATTGACGTCGAGGTCGACATCATCATCGTCGTCGTCGGCGTCGTCGTCGTTTTCGTTGACGATGGTCCGGTCGAGCTTGGACTGTTACCATTTGAATTTGGTGAAACGACGTGAGGAGTTCCAGGAAATGGTCTCGGGGATGCGAGGCTCGTCGGTGATGTTGTTGGTGCTCTTGTTCCTGGATGCATCGTCGATAATGCCTGAAGATTTTTTTCACTTCCGTGACGTGCCATTCGATTTCTCCAGCTCATTCCACGCTCCTGAATTACAAAGAAAAAATTGTCAGTAAAGATTTTTTTTTTTTTTCATCAAGCGTTTTATATTCTTATGCCGCACTTTTTTTTTCTTTTTTTTTTGCCATTGTGTCAACTGTAATGATCGTTATTAATTAATAAAATTTTATTCAAATAATTAATTGATGAATGAACAATCGAATTAATTAATGGATTAAAAATCAATCAATTGATTGAGACTCGAATTAATTAATGGATTAAAAATCGACCAATTGATTGAGACCCGAATTAATTAATGGATTAAAAATCGACCAATTGATTGAGACTCGAATTAATTAATGGATTAAAAAAATCTACGCATTAATTGAAAAAAATATTAATTACGGGGATAAATTTGACCCATAAATTAAATTTAAAAAAGTATTAATGAATCGATTAAAAATCGATCAATTAATTGGATCAATAAATATCGTAAAGTTGTGAGCAAAATAAAAAAAATTCCGATAGAATTCCAACATGGCTGAAACTCGTATTGCTGGAGTTAAAAAATGGACTTTTCATAACTGGAAATAATCCAATAACAGGCACGGTAATGGCTCAAGTGGCACATTTCCGAGTCAAGTAAAAAAAAATTACCCGTTTTGCATTTCAATTGACATAATTAGAAATAGTTACGTAACTAAACTCGAACACGGTAACGAGTCTCGTCCGGACAATCGGTTAATCACGCATCGTGCAATGCATTTTAAAACGCAGCTAAATACGATATATATATATATATATTTATCTCGTATGTAGCTGCGTTTGGGTTGGGTTGGGTATATATATATATATATATCATAGTCGCAATTTTAGCCTTGAGTGACCGAGGCGTTTATAATTCATAAAAAAATCATTTTCAATTTAAAAAAAAAAACGCTCCATATAAAAATCGTTTAATTTATCTTAGAAATTCGCGCAACAGTATGAAAATTCGAAGCTTTAGTGCTTTCTAAGCTTTCGAAGATTTAGTGGGCAAATTTTTAATCGCTTTTAAAAATCATTTGGTCACCTATATTTACCCTGGGAATTTTGTTACGCAAACTCGAGTATAAAATACTGAAAAAAAAAGAGCTGAAGTTTCATAAAACTACTTGGCCTCTTTCTTCGAAATTTGGATACTTTATTTGGTAAATAAAATTGATGCATATGCAGGCGACAAGGAATTAAAACTCGTACACATTTGTTGCAGAAAAATAATCAATTCGCTTTTATACTTTCGCATTTTTTTTTCATGATAACATCAACGATTTATATTTAATTATTTTTCTATATATATATATATATATATATATATATATATATATATATATATATATATATATATATATAATGTGCGTGTTTCTTATAACTAGAATTGCACAGGTTCGTTGCTCTTGGGAAATGTTCCTCGACTTCCGGTTTTCTGGATAATCTTCGAGACACAACTGAAGCATTTCTACGTTCCGTTATGGAGCCAACATATAGACGAGAATTTCGCCAGTATATCGTTCAACTAATCTACGTTGTATACAATATTCTCTCCCACATTTTTCCGTTATAAAGCAACAATACAGATGAAACCATATGAACCATATGAACCATATATATATATATATATATATTGGCCATATGGCCAATATATCGTTCAACTATTTACACGTCTCATCCACATTTCTTGCACTTTTTGTTTCCCCCTCCTTTTTTTTATAATCAACTTTTTTACTATAATTTTTTAGATCTTATTCTTTCATTTTATTCAACTATTTATAAATTCTCGAATGTTTCAATTTTCAAGGCATCATTCATACAATTTATTATCATACAAAATTTTATTGCGCTGATTATGAATTCTTCGATCGACCTCTGCATAAATAAATAATCTGATGGAAAAAAAAGATTGTTATACTTTCTACATGGTTCCCTCTGATAGGATATATCTCTATCTCTATACAAGGTAAATCATTGGCGATAAATATCTGTCGCCGGCTTTCTATCTTTTCTTAATCTTTCTCGTAATATTTTCCTTCACATTTTGGAACAGCATTATGATCGCATTCTCCGAAGTGAATGAAAAAAGACAAGAGCGACCAACGAGAACGTTCGATCGATAAAGCATGATCGATTATATAGTTGATAAATAAAGTCGATAAGGAAAAAAAATCTTTTCAATAAAGGCATCTCGATAAATTTACTTTTTTTTCAACTCTTTACAGTAGAACCTCGTTTAATTCGGCTTTTGTTTAACCGAAGCTGCTTCACGTTATTCGAGGCACCTAATTAAACAAAGTCGTTCTAAAAATCCCTAAAAAATTGTCAATATACTTTGAACTTTGTAGAATAAATGCCTTTGGTTCATTTTTAAAAAAACATTAAGTTTAGTATCGAAGAATTATCGAAGAATAATCAATAATTGGTGAGATAAGTTGAATCGACTGGAGACAAAAGACATGAAAATAAAAAATAATCAATGTTCAGGCCCTTTTCATACCACGTGAAAAAAGGCACCTGATCCTTACAAACATGTGTCTTTCGAGTTTGACGACTTTTTTCCCTATCCAAAGTCGTTTTAAAAATCCCCAAAAAATTGTCAATAAACTTTGAACTTTGTAGAATAAAAGACTTTAATTTATTTTTGAAAAAACATTGAGTTTAGTATCGTTTAATTATCGAAGAGTAATCAATAATTGGTGAGATAAATTGAATCGAGTGGACACGAAAGACGAAAAAAAAAAAAAATCGATGTTCAGTAAATTTTTTACTAATGAGCCCTTTCCATACCATGTGAAAAAAGGTACCTGATCCTTGCGAACATGGGTTTTTCGAGTTTGACAACTTTTTTCCCTATTCAAAGTCGTTTTAAAAATCCCAAAAAAAAATTGTCAATAAACTTTGAACTCTGTAGAATAAATGGCTTTACTTTATTTTTCAAAAAACATTAAATTCAGTATCATTTAATTATTGAAGAATACTAATGAGCCCTTTCCATACCATGTGAAAAAAGGCACCTGATCCTTACGAACATGGGTTTTTCGAGTTTGAAGACTTTTCTCCCTATTCGAAGACTTTAATTTATTTTGGAAAAAACATTAAGTTTAGTATCATTTAATTATCGAAGAATAATCAATAATTGGTGAGATAAATTGAATCGACCAGACACGAAAGAGCCATGTTTGTACGAAAAGGGTTAATTTTCCAAGCATAAAGGCAAAGACCGGAAACCCCATCGGATATAGAGTCGCAGACGTATCGATTGTCAAAGAGTCGCGTGGGGTGGACGAGGAGAAGGAGGGTGTGCACATGGCCAAGCGTAGGTCAGTCCTGTGTCGTGTGGATTATTTGCGCCCAACTTTCGTGCCGATATCTCAACGGTAAAAAATAGTATCCTACGATAAAAAAAAAAAAAAAAAAAAAAACGGATCGATATGATCCGTTGCATTCACCGCTTGGGTGGTAACGTGAGTACCGACTGACTGCAGTTTTCTGCAATTTTTTTCTATGTCGCGTTTAAGAAAATCTATAAAATGCTGGCGAAAGAGAACAATGGCGACAATGGGATTCGGAGGGTGGGCTGGGGGGAGGCGGAAGGGGAGGGGGGGGGGCATTGCAATTCAGTCAAGCGTGTTTTTTTTAATTTACAGCACGGAGAATCGATACACCGAGTAAACTTTCACAAACGTTTGATAATTTACAATAACAATTTTAAAAATTATAACTTTACAAAAGAAACAAAATGGCGATGATAAAAACGGAAATATATATTGATTTTTTTTTAATTCACGTTTTATTAGTATTTGATCAACGTAGTTTTCTCTCTCTCTCTCTCTCTCTTCGTAAATTAGCGAGTGAAAGTGAACGCGAGCCACGATTTCATAGAGAATATTTGTAGCTTAGAACGACAGTCAACGATTTCACGAACGAGTTTATGTAAAAGGTAAACAGCCCAATAACCGGACACGCCATGTTAACCCTTTTGGTACAAACTTGGGTCTTTCGTGTCCGGTCGATTTAATTTACCTCCCCAATTATTGATTATTCTTCGATAATTAAATGATACTAAACTTAATTTTTTTTCTAAAATTATGTAAAAATGATGGTCTAAAAAATTATATACTTTGAACTTTGTAAAATAAATTTTCTACAAAATTCAAAGTATATAAATTTTCTACCGGACACGCCATGTTAACCCTTTTGGTACAAACATGGGTCTTTCGTGTCCGGTCGATTTAATTTATCTCACCAATTATTGATTATTCTTCGATAATTAAATGATACTAAACTTATTTTTTTTTTTCTAAAATGATATAAATTTTTAGGGATTTTTAGAACCACCTTGAATAGGGGAAAAAATCGTCAAACTCGAAAGACTCATGTTCGTAAGGATCAGGTGCCTTTTTTCACATGGTATGGAAAGGGCTCATTAGTAAAAAAATGTACTGAACATCGATTATTTTTTATTTTCGTCTTTCGTGTCCGGTCGATTCAATTTATCTCACCAATTATTGATTATTCTTCGATAATTAAATGATACTAAACTTATTTTTTTTTTTCTAAAATGATATAAATTTTTAGGGATTTTTAGAACCACCTTGAATAGGGGAAAAAATCGTCAAACTCGAAAGACTCATGTTCGTAAGGATCAGGTGCCTTTTTTCACATGGTATGGAAAGGGCTCATTAGTAAAAAAATGTACTGAACATCGATTATTTTTTATTTTCGTCTTTCGTGTCCGGTCGATTCAATTTATCTCACCAATTATTGATTATTCTTCGATAATTAAATGATACTAAACTTATTTTTTTTTTCTAAAATGATATAAATTTTTAGGGATTTTTAGAACCACCTTGAATAGGGGAAAAAATCGTCAAACTCGAAACACTCATATTTTTATGGATCAGGTGCCTTTTTTCACATGGTATGGAAAGGGCTCATTAGTAAAAAATGTACTGAACATCGATTATTTTTTATTTTCGTCTTTCGTGTCCGGTCGATTTAATTTATCTCCCCAATTATTGATTATTCTTCTATAATTAAATGATACTAAACTTATTTTTTTTTTCTAAAATGATATAAATTTTTAGGGATTTTTAGAACCACCTTGAATAGGGGAAAAAATCGTCAAACTCGAAACACTCATATTTTTATGGATCAGGTGCCTTTTTTCACATGGTATGGAAAGGGCTCATTAGTAAAAAATGTACTGAACATCGATTATTTTTTATTTTCGTCTTTCGTGTCCGGTCGATTTAATTTATCTCCCCAATTATTGATTATTCTTCTATAATTAAATGATACTAAACTTATTTTTTTTTTCTAAAATGAAGTAAAAACATTTATTCTACAAAGTTCAAAGTATATAAATTTTTAGGGATTTTTAGAACGACTTTGAATAGAGGAAAAAGTCAGATCAAGTGCCATTTTTCACATGGTATGAAAAGGGTTAATCTATATCTATATATATATATATATATATAGTCCATCAATGCTTCATAGAGCGTCCATCCACTCGTTCGTGTCCGGCTATCAGGATTTTTATCTGTGGTTTACATTATATACTCTTAAGAAATTCGATTACTTAATCCGTTCACTGATCCGATGCATTGGTCGGTAAACAGCCTTAATTCACTTCGCATCGAGATCGAGAGAGCAGAGGAGATAGAGGAAATAAAGAGACAACAAACTCTTCTATTGAGAATAGTAAACATCGATCGTGTAATATTACCGCGTTCTATTTTCAGTACTGCAACCAACCAACGAGGACATTTTATTTATCTCCGTCTGCATCTCCATGTAATATATTTTTCATCGCGATTATTCCATCTACAAATATATCTATATATATGCAGGCGTCGTCACGAAAATATTTTTTCAGCTTAAAAGAGATAAATCTCTGAGATAAATCTCAAAGTGGATTTTTTTAGCATTCGTATAAAAAATGTCGATTATACGCGTGTTATGAATTTCAAATTTCGAAGTTTATCATCACATTTTCAAATATCCCTTTCGGTGCGCGTATTATTTTAAATAATTTTTGAAAAATTATCGAAAATTCGATTTTTCGTGTTTGAAAATTTCCGTGAAATTGTAAAAAAAAAGAATAGGGAGCTACTATCGAACACAGTTATTTATAGAAAAGAACCAGATCGTTTTTTCAATAAATTTATGTAATAAAACGCGTATGAGGCAGATGACGTTTAGATCGAATAAAAAAAAAAAACGGTTGTGAGAAAAAAGTGAAGTTGCTGTCAAGTGATTTGCCACGCGGCCTTTATCACGCTCGAACAGAAACAATAAGCACTATACAAGCTAAATAGTTATATGTCATGTACATGACTGGTAAAAAGCTTCAATTTCACGAAGGGCTCTTTGAGAATTGCTTACCAAGGGCAGCACGTGACGGGGATTTTTCCAACACTCAGACAACAATCATTTTTTTTTTTTTTTTGTTATCACACACGCTCGTAAAATAGATTTTCGAGCCCTCTTAGATATTGTGAACTCGTTAAAATTGCCTCGATTCAAGCAGCAAGGAAACATACGTGAAAAATCACGGCAAACACTCGAGCACGCACGTCAGCATAAACGCGTATCGTTGATACTCACGAAAACGCCGCGACTGGCCCGCAAAAGCTTTCACACTTCACAGCCAGTCAGCGTGGGGCGAGCGGAGTTAACTGGCAAGAGAAAAAAAAAAAATTCCCCTCGTTGGTGATTTCGTAACGCTTGATAATAACGCTGAGGCAAAAGTCTCGTGATGTTTTGACGTTGAAAAGTGAATACTGGCGATATCTGGCGAATGACGAGGATAACTCGCGCAAATTCCGAGATGTCCATCGGATGGTAATAATAAACCCTCAAACTTTAATTTCGTCAGTTTGAAAAATCGAATATATATATTAATAATAATTAAACACAAAAGACAAATTAGGGAAATTAATATTCGCGAATGAAATTAATTATCAAAAAAATAAAGTTGAATTGGTTAATTAATTACATTTTTTTTGTTGCTCGCTGATGTTGCGCAATGGAAAAGGAATAGAATAATATCCAGAAAACAAACTTCAATATCGTTTATTTGAATATTTTCTCATTTGGTAGGAAAATTAAAAAATTGTGTATTAGTTATCCTCGCGATTCTCTCGTGAATGAATAAATGTATAATAAAAAAAAAATCTTTCATATTATTTGGGATCAATGACATTTTTATTGTTGTGCATTTTTTATTTCTTCAATCAATTCCAACATTTCAGCTCTCTTGGTCCTGACAAGACTTTTCACTCCTTCGAATTTACACTCTCGAATTTCAGGGACTTTGCTAACATGCCTGACGATAATATCAGCCAGGCAAACAGCAAAAAGACCACAATCGTATCCATTTTCCTGTTGAGGACAGTTTGCCTCCTCAACGACATTTTTATCATGGCAATCTAACAAATAGTTCATGATTTTTGTCCCAAATTTAACGGCTATCTGTCTGTTTGTTCCTTTGCAAGAATCAAAATGGAACGAGGTTTTCTCTTTTTTCGAAAATACTAGCAAACTCCAGTGAGAACCACCAGCTGCATCTCTGCTCTCACAGTTATTCAGAGAAAATAGAACGTAATCATATTTTTTAGCATTCAAAGGCTCCAAAAAAGCCTGATAGTCGCTGGAATCAGTGAGTTTTAAGAGTTGCGTCAATTCCGGACTTGTAAAGAGAATTATTCTTTTGTCGTCTGGCAAATCGTCAAATTTATGCTCGAGATATTCGAAATAAAATCCTATCAGAGCGTCGTTGAGCCAATGAGGACCGCGTAATAAATCTACATCCTTATTTCGTAGTAAACAATCGTGATAACTCAGCACAATTTTCTCTTCGTATTTGGTTACTTTTGATGACATACCCACGTATTAAATCGCGATCCCAAATAGATATTTCTCTGTGCACTAATTGATCATACTTATGGCATACTTTTTTGGCGTTAAAATTTTATCAAATTTTTCTTATCGATTTTTAAGGGTTCACTTGACAGAAATATAATTTTTCACCTTGTGTACACTTTCGATCAGCTGGATTAGCAAGCGATCCTAGCGGCAATTACGGTAACTAAATTCTGGCTCGCGACCTGCAACGGAGTCTGCTAGATGGCGCTCTTCAAACCTTCCGCGCCGCCATATTGAATTAAACAAACCAGACTCAGCTAAAAAGCGCACAGCGCTGAAAAGACGCTCTGTGCTCTGTCACGATAATTTTTCTCGCGTAACGATATAAATTGCACGCCTTTTGCAAAATGGGTAAGTACAAGCAAAAGAAAAATTTCTAATTTATAAACCGTGAAAAAATTTGAACTCGTATTCTGTTAACAGGACCAATGACAGGACTCCGAAAAGCGCCGTCGATGGAAGAATCAGATTTTGATTATTCTGGAGCAAACGACCCTGGATGAGAAATCAAGCCATTTTGGAAAAAAAAATAGAATTCCTTAGGCAGATTCCGGTTTGCGACAATGGCCGAGCGTACGTATTTTCTTCCCCATCTCAAGCTTTTATTCGTTATGAAATTTCCAAGTCAATGATTATTTAGTAAAAGGTTTGAGACTTGCTAAAAAAATTCTTTCGAAAGCTCAATGGAAGAGGCTTTTTTTGATCCATCGTCCTTCTCAGGATTGTCGTATGAGACATCGTTCAGTCCTATTTCCTACGGTACATGAAAAAATGCTTAAAAATAATAACGAAAATTCTTGAGTAACGGTTTTCGTTTAATCAGAGCAAACACTTCGTGGAATCCTCTTCTAGGATTCCCGAATAATTAAAATCATGCTCCACTTCCATGGGTTTTCGTTGGCAAGTTTTGCAAGCTCCATGATGTCAAATTAATAATGAGACTAGTTAAAAAAATAAACGATAGGAGGCACTTACACTTTGCTCACGAGATTTTATGTTTTTTGTTTTTTCATTTTCAGTGGAAGGCGAGAATTGATGAGAGTTTCTGCGTATGTTATGTCTTTTTGGTAAAAAAATATCATCATAAACGTTTATTATAAAAGTCAATTTATTTGTCATTTTTTTAATACAGAAGTGGAATTATAGAATCAAGGATCGTGGTGGATATTTACAACTGGTGAATGGCCAGTTGACTGGTGGCCAGGCCAAAAAACAGGCTCAACTTTCGGAGTAATAGACACTCTGATAATTAGAAGAAAAAAAAATGTATTTACGTTGATACATGATACGTGCACGTTCATCCCTCATACACACACACACACACACACACATGAACACACTTTGTAAAAATATTCCATTGGTCTATATAATTCAGTATTTGACACATCAGCTAAACTGTATCATACACATTTGTTCAGAAATAAAAACAAACTTTGCTCATGGAATCGAGCGAGCTCAATGAACCCACAATTATTGTGTATCTTTGCCATATTGACCAAAAACAAAATCTTCTACTTATGTACTATCGCTATTGTGCTATTATGCGCTATTACATTAGTAATAAAAATTGCAATAATTATAAAGAATCGATCCAATCACGAGGATCATCCCGCATTAATCTTACGTTCAACAAGTATTCTCGCGTGAGGTCGAATTTTATTTTTTTCATGCGGCCATCGGGCATTTGCAATTTGCACGAGTAAACATTATTTACAACTCGATTGAAATGACAAAATACGCGATGGTGGTAAACGGAGTCTAGATACAAGAAATATTTTTTCGTATCATCGACGAGCAATTATTCTCTTGCTTAATACATTGGGCACAGTAAAGTATCTTTTTTCTGAAATTTTCACTAATATGGCGGTGGCTGATGTTGATAAGGATGCTGAGGTGGCTGATTGAGATGTCGCTGAAGATGAGCAACGAGCTGCGGTGTTGGTTGTTGACCTCCCGTTGCTCCCTGTTGTTGCTGCTGGACTTGTTGAGCTTGCTGCTGTTGCGCCTGTTGTTGCATCGCCAGCATTTGTTGTCTTATACGCTGCTGATTTATCGCTTGCTAAAATTTTACAACATTTCAAATTAAACAAAAGTGTCTAATACACAAATTTCCTCTTTTTTTCCTTTCTTTCGATTCAGCCTAATTTCGTTGTGAACGTTAACATGAAATATCTTTTAAAATTTTATAAAAATTCCAGCAGCAGCTCACCTGTTGAAATTGTTGATTCGGTGGTAATCCAACGCTCGCCGCGCTGACATTTCCAACGCCAACAGCGCCAGGTTTACCGCTGGCTTGTCTGTAAGGTGGGGCCGGTTGACTCTGAACTCCTCCGCCCATCGGTCCCATCGCGTTCATGGTAACATTTGGGGCTTGAAGATACGGAGGTCTCGCAGTTCCAGGTTGCATTCTCTGTTGTTGCATATACTCTTGTCCTCCCCGAGTTCCCATCATTTGTTGTTGATTTTGAAACATGATGCTCTGTTGTTGCTGAGGAGTCATCATTCCCTGCTGTTGTTGTTGCTGTACAGCCTGTTGTTGTTGCTGTTGCTGCTGTTGTTGTTGCTGCTGTTGTTGCAAAATTTGTTGCTGCTGTGCCTGTTGGACTTGTGCCTGGCTCTGTTGTTGTACTTGTTGTTGTTGTACTTGTTGTTGTTGTACTTGTTGTTGCTGCACTTGTTGCTGCTGCACTTGTTGCTGCTGCACCTGTTGTTGTTGTTGCTGCTGCTGTTGTTGCTGCGCCTGCTGTTGCTGAGCTGCCTGTTGTTGTTGTTGTTGTTGGGGAATCATCTGTTGACCCCCATAACCAGCATAATTTTGATTCATTCCCTGCTGCATTCCTGGATACATCGCTTGCTGCTGTTGCTGCGGAGGAAACATTCCCTGCGGTGGACTAATACCCGGAGCTCCGTGAGCCGATTGTCTCAATTGTTGTCTTATAAATTGCCTTTGCATTCCTGGAAAAGCACCAGGACCACCCACTGCCGGGGCATTCGGCTGTTGCTGATTGCCGATAAATTGATTCGTCGGAAGTCTCATTCGTAGCATATTCGAGAGCGCCTGTTTCGATTGATTGTTCATCCCAGGGCGCTCATAGCGAGGCCCACCAACCGGTGTTGGAGGCAATTGTTGACCATAACCATATTGCTGGGGTGGTGTGTGTCCCTGCTGATTCGGATACCATTGCGGTTGAGGCTGAGGCGCTTGACCTGTGAACATTCCAGCTTGCTGCGCAACCTGTGCCTGTGGCTGTTGTTGCTGGGGTTGTTGTTGCTGCGCCTGTTGCGGAATTTGCTGGGATTGTTGTTGTTGCTGTTGCTGTTGTTGTTGTTGCTGCTGCTGCTGCTGTTG
Source organism: Dyspetes luteomarginatus (assembly GCA_963669185.1). Taxonomy (NCBI): domain Eukaryota; kingdom Metazoa; phylum Arthropoda; class Insecta; order Hymenoptera; family Ichneumonidae; genus Dyspetes; species Dyspetes luteomarginatus. The sequence goes on along the minus strand of OY769909.1, from coordinate 16,796,148 downwards.
TTGTTGTTGTTGCTGCTGCTGCTGCTGCTGCTGCTGAGGATTCCCATAGGGAATTTGCTGCATCGGGGCAGGCACTTGTTGCTGTGAAAAGACGAGAAAAACGTTTAGAAAAGTTTTTTTTAAGAAGAGCAAAAAATCAAAGAATCCTTTTGTATAAAATAATAAAAGAGAAAAAAAAATGTAATGTAAATGTATTTCATTAGGTCGACCAGAACAGACAAGATTGAAGACGAATGTAATATTTTATACAATTCCGAACGATAATAATAATGTTAAGTCGACCAAAATTTGTACCGATTTGACCAATGTAATGCCATTTTTTTGTTTGTTTGTATTTCTTCGAATTCAATTCGATTTATCTCGATCAGTTCAAAAAATCCTGAAATATGATGATTCACTTACCGGAATTGGCTGTGGAACGGGAACAGTTGGCGTTACTGCGTTTTTGTTTTTTCTGTGTCTACGAGGTTTCATCGCTTTGCCTTTGCCCGTTGTTGTTGTTCCGGATGTACCCGTGACACTTCCGCCGGCGCTACGACTCGGAGAATCAACGCTCATTGGTGTGTCAGCCTTGCCCGGTTCGGATTCCTTCTTGTCGGGCTCGAGATCTTCCGGCGGCAGGGGCGGTGGATCCAGATAATAATTCGCCGATCTTATCTGGCTGTGAGTGTGATAACGGAGAAGCTTGTGGGCGCCCTGGTACGTGAGCGGTTTTCGTTCGATTTTGACAGCACGGAACCAAGCCCAGGACAGCGGTGCTGGATTCTTATGGCCCTCGAGTAATTCCCACGCAGAGACTCGCTGGGAATCGCAAACTTGTAAACCCTTAAAAAAACGCCTTTTTCATTTGCCGTTTGCAGACTATTTTCCATGTGAAATATTTCCGTTTCACTGATAAACTTTGACTTTGACTTTTACTTTGACGTTTTTTTTGTTTTTAATATATATTTGTCACAGATTTAATTGTGCAAGCCCATCAACAGAGACGTATGTATTTTGTAATTTTTAATGTTAAAAAAAAAAGCTCTTTATCCCCTTATAATTGAGCATTAAATTTACACGACTTATCTCTCATAGATGAAAAAATAAATAAATTCTTGCTTTGTTAAAAAAAGAAAAAAAAATATATATACTCGAACGCGACACGAAAGGAAAATTATAGAAGAATTAAAGATAAATGGCATTTGAATTGAAGTAAAATTTAATCTAAATCACATAAAAAAGCATCTCGAAAAAATGAGTCGTTAAAATTGCTCACCTGTTTCTTGTCAATGCTATCGAAACCGGCAATTTTATTGCCTTTTGTATCGGTCAAGCATCCAACTGGTTCACAAGCAAGGACCTCCATTGTCAGTTTCGGCAATGGTAACAATTGTCTAACGAATTGTATGCTCTGTGAATTTCTATCGCCCAATTCCTTTTTCAATTTTTTCATTAAATTTTGATAATGTTTTTTATTCTCGTCTTTCTCAGATTGAGAATCCGACACAAGAGTTGAATGTATGAGTGTAGCGAGCATATCGATAACGGTCGTAAAGAGTTCCGAATTATTATTAAGATCAATAACACCGTAACTGACAAGTTGAACGAGCAATATTGCCCAATCGGTCGTAACAGTCGTGTTTCTCTGTATCGTGTCAAAAACTCCTCCAACAAGGCTAAAACGTAACTGCAAAGCATCCTGAACGACTTCCCGACTTTTTGGATCTTCCGAGCCGACATTTTTCTCCTCTTTGCTGGTGGTGAGAAATTGCGAGAGTTGGGAATGAAGCGAGGTCAAAAGACCCTCTCGTTGATCATCCTGACCCTTGAGACAGGTAAGAACCAATGAGAGAAAAGGCTGATGATTAAACAACGAGGGTGATTTTAATCTTCCTCTCTCGCGTCCAGCGCTTTTCGACCAATTTCCCGATTCGAGAACTTGTCCCGCGACCTTTAACACACGACCCTGAACAGCCGATGGTAATTTCGATACTAATGGGGCAACGAGCCAAATTGAACCAGAACGTTTGTCACTTTTTCCGGATAGTGTGTTCAATTGAAAAACGTCGATCGCAGCTTTTGCCACGGTATCGAGCCACTGCGAGAGATCGCTCGAGCTTGGAGAAAATTGTTTATACATGAGTTGAAGATCAAGCCAGGACATGCGAAGACTCCATTGTTCGAGATTCTCGAGGATGCTCGTTATGTGAGTTCGTTGATCGTGAAATGCATCGAGAGGCGTTTCCGGATAGCAAATCATGTGCAAAAGACGTTGTGCTTGTCGCGGGGTCAGCATATTGTCCAAAAGCATATCAGGATGACAAAGCTCTTCGGGATTTTGCAAGCATCTCTCGAGTACCCATTCTTGACTGCATATTTGTCGAAGAACGTGCTGGGCAAAGTCTGAGAGTCCTTTTACATTTTCCGTTGCAATTCCGGCACTGCTGCTCGACGATGACATTGCCAATTCCAATCCAAGGTCATCACCACCACCAAGAATATCGCTCGTACCAAGAATATGACTTATCGATAATTCACCAGGTCCTGAGCCAGAACCACCGACACTGGCTGGTCCGCTACCCTGACCCGAGTGAGCTAATGGGAGGTCAGGCTTTTTTGGCGGTTGTTTGCCAGCCGTCGCGTCGCCAACGACCAGAATCGCCTTGAGAACCGCCAGAACTGGACCAACGCGAATATTATTGTGCGCGGCAGCGAGCAAATGACGATCGCAGCTCAGCTTTATGCTGTAACCACGTGGATTTCCGCTTGGCAGAGGATGAGGACTAGTACTAACAGAATAGAGAGCTGGCTGTGGACATTCGACTGTCTTGAACAGTCGAAGAAGAAGATGACATGTCAAACGTCCACGCGCCTCGGCCTCTGTGTCGGCGTCACCGCGTCCCTCGTTGCAGGCTTTTACGAGAGAAGGCAGAGCTATGTGGACGACAAAGTCTTCGAGAGAAAAACAGTGTCGGGCTGGAATTAAAAAAAAAAAAAAACAACTTTAATTAGAAATTTTCAGAATATTTCCTCCTTGTAGGAAAAATGACAAAAAATCTCAAGAAAATATCAAGAATTCAAAGATATTACAACTCGATATGTCTCGCAGAGCTTTCGTCAAATTATGATTTTTTTTTTTTAATAGCAAGATCAAAAATGCTTTTTTTTCTATGTAGAAGCGAAAGGAATAAATATTTGAGAATTTATGAGAATGTTTCGAAAACTTACCGATCAGTATTGATGTAAATACTGCCAATGAATTGTGAATGCTCAAATCTTGCACGTCGATCTGATTAAGAACATCGATGTAAAACGCGGAACTGTTGGAGGAACAACAGAGAGCCATGAGAACGCCGAGCCATTCGGCACTCAGTGGATTGCAACAAGCGGTCAATTCAGCGCAAGTTATTGCAATGTCATTGAGTTTGTCGTTGTCAGTCTCGCTGCAAACGGCAACAACGGCATTGCAAACGAAACTATAACGATTAGCAGGTGTCTCGTTGAGCTGTCGTGACCATTGAGGCTCAATTTTTCCGCCACGTCGAGGACTATTAAAAACATCGAGCATAAATTGAGAATTGTAAACGTGATTGGAGGGTGTCGGTTGGAGAGCGCTGTACAGAGCTGTACGAATCTTCGGATATGCGTTACTGAAAGGCTCGACACCGTGAGGTTTTGTTTTTAGCAACGAACAGGACGAATAGAGATCATAGAGATGAGCGAGAACGCAACGCTCTGCGGAACTGCAATCGCTCGGATTGGAAACGTGCTTGACGACTTTGCACAAAAGATCAAAGACTGCTGTCGTTTGCTCGGGGGAGACTGAAATAGAATAAACATTTTTTTTTCCATTATTTGAATTATTAATTGTGAGAATAAAAATGTGCCGTGGCTTAAAAACTCTGTAAAATTTAAATTTACTCATCGTTTGCTCATTGTGTTCCCGAGTTCATGAAGCCCTTCGATCAGGAAGCGACTTTACATTTTTTTTTTTTTACTTCCTCATAGAGAAAACTTTGTCAACATTGGCCGATAATAAGTGGGCAATATTTAAATTTCTAATTTACAAGCTTATTTACTTAATTTCAGTACGAAAATTCTAAGATTTCAAGTTCGAAAACGCAATATCCATTATAGTTAAATAGTTTTCGATTTTCATTGTCAAAATATTTTTCTATGAGGTATATAAATTCAAAATGTATCAATTGTACTCAGGCATTCACTAAAATCTACTCTATTGGAATGGAAAGAAAATTTTTAACACCAAATTCAATATTAATCGTGGTTCGATGTCAGTCCAATTGTGTACGAAATTATTGGATTTTTCTTTCGTGTGCAATGTCACTTTTGAAAGGTCACCTCTTATCGCCAGCATGGCAATCGGTCAATTTTATTCACAATATAAATTTAATATTTTCAATAATTTTGAGAGATTTTATTGATACTTACGCAAAAGACAGCAGTGATATCTTCTGAGAACTCCAACGACATAAAGACTCAAACTGGTCGTGTAACTTCTGACGAGTTGACTGTTGCGAATTCCAAGCTGTGACTCAACTTCCGGCAATTCTTTGAGTATCTGTATGCAAATGTCTATCAGACCGTAGATGTTGAGTGCAAGTTCCATGAGATCGAAGAGAAAGGCAACGTGTTCCTGTACCGGAAGATAGGAGGATCCAGCGAGGGCAAATGTATTGAGCATCTCAATTACCTGTGTCGCGCATTGCCACGTGACGACATGCTGATCAAAGTAACTTAAGTTTTGAAATTTCTGCGTTATCGCCTCGAAATTAAATTCACTTCTAGAATGTTTCTTCACTTTACCACCCTCAGCGACGTCTATGCTGAATTTTTTTCCAAAAAGCTTGCAAACCTCTTTCGTCATTTTTTTGACAACATGACGAGCCTCATCGCGTACACGTCCAACACCGTACAGGAGAACATGACGCTGATTACAGTCGTGCTGACTGCAAGTTTCGTCCTACAATAATCGAAAAGAATTACGAAATGTTTTTTTGTTATTTTTTTCTCAGGGAATTTCACACAAGTGAGGATAATTGTGAGGATAATTTACTTGAGGCAATGGAAAATGCGTTGTGTAGAGTAAATGCCGACTTGGACTCGATGGTGTTTTTGAGTCAAGTGCCTCGTGAGCTCCGTGACCTCCTAGAGCATCGTCTTTTGGACTGTCGGGTGCATCCATGCTGTTTTGCTGATCCTCCTTTATGTGCTGCAAAAGCTTGTCAAGGTCGTCGTCGATCTTGCTGTCGTCGTAATCCATTGCTCTGCCATGATCGGGAACCTCAAGTTTTGTTGGCTTTAAATCGATACCCGGGAACAAACTATCCTCGTCGATGGCCTCTCGATTGCTTGGAGTTCCTGGTTTACTCGCTGCAGGACCTTTGTGGATAAAATTAATAGAATGAGCTATAATTTCAATCTTTCGCCAAAAATAAAGCTCTGATCGAAATAAAATATATTCAAAATATATACATATAAAAGCCGTATGTTAGATATATCGAGGATATTTATGACAAGAAAATTCTGTATCGCGTAAGTATTTTAGAATATATGCGAGCAAAAATATATCTGATACTAAATGTACATGGCGTAATTATTAAAAATTCGTGTAGATGGCGCATGACACCGGAATGAATAATCAAATTTAGTTGTGCTATTACTTTGAAACCTAAAAGTTTAGCGTAACTAAATCGAATCAGAGGCGAAATAAAGTCGCGTTTACACTGCATAGACAGTACTTTAAATCGGAATAATAATTCCATATAAGAAAATCTGGAGTCCAAATATGATTAATTTTTGGCTTCTTGGGAATTATTAACGAAGGCAGTAGTGATGGTATACCTTGAATAAGATCTCCTCGTGATATCAGAGTGCACATGTAGGCATCGTGCGAAAAAACATCGTGCCTGATGAGCTCGGAGAACAAATGTACGAGATTAGTAAATTGTGCTTTGCTCTGTGTCGACGAGTTATCCTGAATGGGTGCATCAACATCGAGAAATCGCATGAGGAGGGGCTGAAAGATCGGCAAACCGGGTGGATTTCCGTTACTGCAAACGCTATCTTTGTCATCGACGTCGTTATTTTCTCCAGTAGCTTCGCTCTGGCGTTTTTCCAAAAGTTTTGCCACGGCCATGGCTCGATGTTCGCCCCATCGTTCTGCGCTGACTGCCCATTCGCACAGAATATCAATTACTGCCGAATCCTGTTGAGGATTGTACTCGGTCTTTGTATTTTCTCGCTCGTTCGTCGTCGATGACGTTGTCGTGGTTGATGTTGCTGTTGTTATTGTTAATGGTGTAGTTGTTGTTGTTGTTGTTGTTGCTGTTGATGTCGTTTCTCGTGGCGGGGCCGTGAAAATCTTTGCATAAAGCGTGTCAAGAGAATTCATGGCGTCCATTCGATCGAAACTGTGACGATCGAGAGCATCGAGAGCGGCTAAAACTTTTGTCGTCGTCATTCCTGCGCTGCTCTGCTGCCATTTGTCGCAAGACCAACGGCCCTCGGCTGCCTGCGATCGAGAACGAATACTTTCCTGAGCGCTCTTTAATTGCTTCATCGTCGGATTTGCCGCACTTGCCGGTGGACATGGAAGAGCGGCAGGTGGACAGAGCAAATAATCCAAGGGTGAACCGTTCAGGAGTGATGGAGCTTTTCCCTCACCTACGCTATTCCAAACTAGGGCAGTTGGACACTCCAGTGTTATGACCTGTAAATTTATAAATTCATTAAGATTTTCCAATAATAATCAACGCTATCAAATGTTTCTCGCTAATTAATCAAAATTTCAAATAAACAAAATCAAATTCAGCGCGTCCCCCTTAATGTTTGTATATTAGATAATAGTGAGTTACTGAATTATCATTAAATCAGCGAAATTATGAAGTAGCATAAATTTTCGAACAAAAAGCGTTGATGATGACGTTGAAAATATATATATATATATATATATCATAGATGTTGAGACTGACTGGTGAACATTGGAAAACAGCAAGACGCGCCAAGCTTTGAGACTCTTTGATTTTATACTCGTACCTGAATTATCGTTGAAAGCGCATAAATAACATCTCTGTGATGAGGACAATTGAGATAATCATTAAACGCTACGGTCAATGGATTTGGTAGTGCTGGAACGCTCAAAGCTGGTTCTTTGCAATTTATCGTTTCTGTCTTGGTCGGAGTGACGACGGATGGGCTTTGAGGCGCTACGAGGGCCGGTTCGATGTTGCTGCACATATGAGCGAGTTTCCTGCAGCACAGATAAGCCAGTCTCCTTGCCAAAAGTTCGGATTGGACAAATTCTTCGAGATATTGAAGAGCGAGGGGCAACAAGAGCTTGAGAATTCCGTCCTCGGATGGTGCCGAGCGCATTTTATCGAGCAACTCGAGAATCCATTGCAAAAGTTCCTGACGATCTAGGAGACCCTCCTCGAACATATATTTTGCTAATTGAATGCAATAATGCCACTGTCTCAATGCTTGTTTCAGTGCCAATTTATTGTCATCGCTGACGACAGCCGTTGTTGATGGAATCGTTGGCGTTGATTGGGCATTTGAATTTGGCGTTAACGGCTGAACATTTGCCGTTCCGTTACTACTGCTGCTACTGTTATTGTTGTTATTGCTATTGTTGTTATTGTTATTGTTGTTGTTACTACTGTTGGTCGGTGTTGTGCATGTGCCATTAATGCTATTCGTATTACATGTCGTACCGCTGCTCGTGTTGCTCGAGTGATAATACTCTTGAATTTTTGATAACTGATCTTTTAGGAACTTTATTAGCGTGCCCGTCCATTCTGTAGTAAACAAAAAAAATTATTACGATACATTATTGAAGTAGTTATAATATTAATAATAATAATAATTAATTAATAATATTATAATAATAAGTTGCGATTATAGCTATAAAAAATTAGTATTATTATTATTACTTTCGTAACGCAAATTATGTCAAACATTGTAAAAAATCATATTTAAAAAAAATGTCCATTTGCGCAATGAGCTTGTAAAAAATAAAAATGGGGATGTCTCGAGAACAGTTTGACCAATCTTGCTCAAACTTTGCACACATGTTGGACCGCAAACCACCTCGGTTTGCCGCAATTTTTATTCAGATTCAGCTAGTTGGTATCTCATTTTATGGCAGTTTGAATTTTTCGAAAAAACGGTGGGATTTGTCTCTCTATCGAGCTAAAACTTTTTGTACAAATATGCCAGGGGACAAGGTTGCTTGGTGTTGAATTTGGCGAGAATTGGTTCAGGCATTCAAGTTTTATGGAATTATTTGAATTTTTTGAAAAAGAAAACTATTTTTGCTTCAACTTTTGTAAATTTTTAACAATCAAAGCGAAGCTTGCAGCACTGCAAACTGGCTATGGGATAATATACTCGGTACCGAGTTTGCCAAGAACAGATCGTACGGTTTAGATTTTATGAAATTTTGAATTTTTCGAAAAATCACGTGCTTGCTTGAACTTTCGTTTGATATACCGGAAGTACATTTGGAAGGAAGCAATGAGCAAATTTCAAATTTGCACGCTTTTTTTTGTTACATCTATTGAAAATATTGAATTAAAAAAAAAAGGATCAAATTAATTTTCTCATCAGAGCTGAAAATATCGAATTACCCGTAGTAGGATCAGGCAGTTGCCTTTTCTTAATTTTAGCCTCAGAGACAGCAACGGTGTACGCCGAGCTAAGTTTAATGAACCATGCAGCTCTGAGCATGGGTACTTGATATTCACAAAGTAGCGTGAATATTTCTTCCTTTTTATTGAAATTGGGTGCTTTTTTGGCAAGTGTCACGAGAGGCTTACAGCCCGAAAGATCTTTGAACCAAGTCTCAATGCCGCTTTTCGTACGTGCAGTAACGGGCCAAAAATTATCCTTTGGATTAATTTGTTGTCTCTTTCTGCCTGTATCCGGCATAGTGGCCAATTCTTCCTTTTTTGCCAGTATCGAGTTGAAATAAGCTCCAACTTTGGCAGCTGTGACATTGCAATGTCGAGCAGTACCAAATTCGTCAGAGAGCTGAGGCATCGTGGCAAAGCCATGCTTCACATTTACCGACGTTAGTTCGTCCTCTTTTTGCTTCGGTTCTTGAGGATAAACATCCGGTGGTCCAAGCCTCGGCCTCTTCAACGGCCTCTTCTCGTACAGTATACCCATCATCGTATAAAATTTCACGAAATTTCACGAATTATCGTGAAACTTCAACTGTGAGAATAATATTTGGCCACGATACACGAACGACCTTGGTCAATCGCCCCTATCGACCGCGAACTCTTAGTACCCATAAATACTAAACCAATGAAAAAATAATTATGATAATTTTTTAAAAATTTACGATTCTCACGAATATTGTACACTGGCGGCTAAAAAAAAAACAAAAAATACGCGATATCTCTCGGGTGTTACGGGCGAATTTTTGGAATTATTTACATCGATTGAAACTGTGATACTCTCGGAGAGAGAGAGAGAGAGATCTATATATATATATATATGCCTCCTGACGTGTATTATAACCCCCTAATTCATTCATTGACAATGTCCCAATAATCTTAAAATTTTACGATACATCGTTCGATGCTTTAAACTCTCGAGGAGAAAAAATAAACTCCTCGTTTGCATGATTACATATTATATTATTTGTACTAGATAAATTGGACACTGGGAATTAAAAACTCTTCGGAAACAACAAGCAGATTTTGTGATGGGGACACACGGAGGGGTCGCAAACCAGCTCGGCCATCTTTGTTTTCGAACCGAACAGGTGCGACAATCGTCGTTCCTACCCCGCGAAATATATCACTATATGGAGGATTATTTGGAAATGTTTATCTGATTGCAAAAAGGGTTATATAAATGTATTTATTGTTACATATATAATACGTCAATCAATAAAATTCTACGCAATATTATTTTTGTTTCGCTTATATTGGTGTAACATAGCTCTCTATTACGCCAGATATTACTCATTTCTGCTTAACGCACAAAAAGGACATAACAGAGATCTACCACCGAGCTCGCCGGTGAAAAACGATATTGATCGGTCCAATGCTCAATCAAAAATACGCCCAATAATAAAAAATATCGATAATGATTAATTTATGCTGTGTAATTTAAATAGTCGTGCTACGCAATTACGTCAATGAGTTTCTCATGATTTTCCATTAGTCAGGAATTTTGTACTCGCAATTGGCAAGCCTGATTCTTAACCATTTTTCTCTTTACTTGTCTCTCCACTCCCGCGCCGCCAAGCAAAACCCCACACACACACACAACGCCAAATATCACGATCTTACCGACCGTGCCAACTCACGCACGCACGTAGTTGAAACCTCCCACCACTCTCGTGGCCCAATCTCTCAACACCCTAGGAAAATAACATCATCAGCAAGAGACAGTCGCGCAGCCATTACAGTTGAATCTGTTGAAATGTGAGGAGCCTCCATTAAACCGTTCAAAGCTTTTTATTTTTCTCGTGCGAATACAGAGGATAATAATCGAAAAAGTGTTGAGAAGAAAAAAAAACGTGAAGAAAGGGATAAACACGAAGATGCATACCGTGACAGAATTGGAAACAAGTGTACCGGCTTTTCTGGGGAAACTTTGGAAACTCGTCGAGGATCCCGAGACTGACGACCTTATTTGTTGGGCACCCGTGAGTACACACGAGAGTTATTTAAACCTATTTTTATTTATTTCTTTTTTCATCCCACACTTCAACGTTGACTCATCCAATGTTCATAATCGCCCATGGGATAAAAAAAAAACTTTTTTTGATATTTATCGAACGATATAATGTGTGTGCACATTTAAATTTTTCGTGCGCCATCGTTGCTAAACTTTTCGAATACGTTTTCATACGTCTTGGTCCTCACCTGGCGCATGGAAAGTTTTTAATAATTTTTTTTTTTTTCCCCACGAACATTGTCATTGCGAGTCCTCGATGTTTTTGGAAACCGTACGACGTATTTATTACGATGTTTCTTGAACGCAAGAAAGAGAGAGAGAGAGAGTGATAGATAGGGAGAAGATGTATATACGTTACAGTTTCTCTCTTTCTCTCTCTCTCGCGTATATTCAATACATAGCACGTCGCACGTCGATCATTCAATAATGTACGTATCCACCATAAATTAATGATTTTAAGGTGAGAGATGTCACAATCGTTAAACTCGTTTTTACCTCCATTTCTGTTTAATCTAGATGGGGCTCAAAACTCGCTTTGGCTCGTTTTGTTTTTTTTTCTCTCTTGGACAATCCTTCACTCTCATTTGAGAAATTCATTTGTCAGGATAAAGAAGTTGAGATTATTACATAACTATGCGACAAGCAGTACCGATAATGGTTAATTATCGTCCGGCAATTACACCTGAATCGATAAAAAAGTTTTCTTCTCTTTCTCTCTCTCTTTCTTGCAAGTTTTCTCTGACGCGTATAGCATGCATATGTTATAACATATACTACAGTGATACTATATCGACCCTGATACTATAGTTTCAGGGTCAAATGATCTACCTTATTTCCGAGTCAACTGGATACTCGATAAAATCTTTCAATGAGCAAATAAATTTTCTTTACCATTTGATGATACATTTTTTTTCACAAATCTTATTTTTACCTGTAAATTATTAATTTTTCAATGTATCTTATCACTAGGTTGATTACAAATCGTGCATATAATTTGCTCATACAATGTGAATGAGATATTTTTTACTGGTCCTGGCTCTGTATTACCGATCCAGGATCGAACGAATTATTGTCAATGAAATATGTAGAAAATTTGCTTCTCTTCTGCAGAATGGAAGGAGCTTTTTCATCAGAAATCAGGCTCATTTCGCTCGCGAATTGTTGCCACATTACTACAAACACAACAACATGGCCAGCTTTGTCCGGCAATTGAACATGTGTGAGTAATCCCAAAGAAATATGAATTTTGAGATTTTTTTTTAACATTGTTGTCTCATTGATTTTTATAATTATAAAAATTCTAGATGGTTTTCACAAAAAGGTCTCGGTTGAACTCGGTGGCTTGAAATGTGACAGAGACGAGATGGAGTTTGCCCATCAATGTTTCGTCAAAGGACATCCTTATCTATTGGAACACATCAAGAGAAAGGTATTTTATGATTTATTTCACAAGAATGAAGAAAAAAAAAAAAGAAACACAAATTTCCCTCCAAAAGCCAAATTTTCATGTTGCAATATTGGCAGATCGCGTCTACGAAAAGTCAGGATTCATCGCATCAGCCAATGAAACCGGAAATGATGAACAAAGTCTTGTCCGAGGTACGAACGATGAGAGGACGTCAAGAACATCTTGATTCTCGGCTCGGTGCTATGAAACGCGAGAATGAGGCACTCTGGAGAGAGCTCGCTATGCTCAGGCGAAAGCATCTGAAGCAACAAGAGATTGTCAATAAACTCATACATTTCCTCGTTACGCTCGTACAACCGCAGAGATCCGGTGGTTTACCGGTAAAACGGCGTTATCCCCTCATGATAGATAATCCCAATCACAGTCGTAATAAACAGAGCAAAACGTCCGAGGTAATTGTGATAAGGAGATTAAGAATAATTTCACCAAATCAGAAACATTTTTAAATAAAAAATTAATGAGGAAAAAGGCTGCACTTTTGCACCCCTAGAATCACTGATTTCCTGATATTTCTCGTTATTATAGCCCGAGGCTTCGCCACCTGGTCCAGTTATTCACGAATTGGATGGGTCTGAGCATGATTTGGATCATCGGTATATCATTTCCGAGTGAGTCATTTATATATTTGTAGATTTTATCATTACGATAAATTATCTTTTTCAATGCACACAACTCTCGAATTTAATCTCGAATTAAAGATCAACAAGTTTTGATGAAAAATCTTCACCATTAATACAGTGACGTTTGTACATAGTATTTACGATCTATAAACAGTTTGGGCAAAGATTAGCCGAAGGATTCTGATTTTATGGAATTTTGAGTGATTTGAATTTTTTAAATCGAATTCGAGCAAATCTCAAATTATCTAAGTGAAATAAACGGAAAAAGATAGTACAAACAGAAATTTGTACGCTGCTTCCTCCTTGCCGCCCCTCTCTCTCCGCCATTTATAAATTTTCCTCTTAGGAGCGAATCAAAATAAACAAATCCAATTTGCTCATCAAGAGCGTTTCGTGAATGGAGAAAAGTAATGAGGAAGCAATTAGTAAATTTCAATTTGCACAATTTTTTCATTGATGAAAAGATGAATTATCTTAATAAAAACATTTCAGAAAATCCCAAAGGAATTTGTGTAAGGAAACCACAATGAATTTTTACTTATGAATAGAGTTTGCCCTTGAAAATTCACCTAGACAAAATCTGAAAAAAATCTCGTTGAAGGAACATTTTTAATATCTGCTTTTTTTTTTCTTCTCGTTCTGTCGCAGCATCTTTGAGAATACTTCAGATCCAGCAGTCCAGAGTCCCGAGCCGGAAGAACAATCGTCATCCATGGACGACGAGAATCTTGAGACGGTCGAAATGATTGAGAACGCAATGAGCATGCCCGAGAACATGCGTTCGTTGTGCTCTCAACAAATTGCAACAAAGACGAAGCTGAAAGGCAAAAAGAAGTGAGTAAAAGTGAAATTTGAGCCCGTGTATATATGTGTGTGTGTGTGTGTTTTGGGTAAAAACCCGAAAGCTCGTTGAGATCATGCGAGCATTTGACATTCTGAAATCAAAGAATTTAAAACCCAGGGCCCATGGAAAATAAAATTTAACAATAAAGCGGGCACTTCCTTTTTCTTCTTTTTTTTTTCAGTCAAATTCGTTTTTTCGCCCTTCGTTCTTGCGCGTTTTCTAATAATTTGTCTGCACGGTAAAAAAAATCCATTTGGCAATTATTCAGCTATTACGTGGGTTTGTCGAGCAAGCGAACCAGATTTTATAAAAATCTTTTTCACTCTTAATGAATTTTCAGAGGTGCATTTTAAATTCATTACATATCATTTTACCTGCTCATTATCGTGTCTCATCGGTATCGTGTCAGTGTATAATGAAAAAAAAAAAATTACATTCTGTACCTCAGCATCGTTAGACTAAGTACAATCACAATTTGCATTTATGCTAGGAGGAAAAACAAGCTGCCTGTTAAAATTCTGATTCCTGCCACCGAAACTGGAGAGAAAGACAGGTTATCTATTTTTCACTCATCTTCATTATTTAGATATCAGTGTCGCAAAGTTTCTTTTTTCTTTCTTTTTTTTTTCCATTACTTTTAGAGATTTTCTATACTTTATCTCCACGAATGTAACATTTATCTTTTCTCTTTTATTGCAAAATGAAATGGGGATTGCCTATTTTTTTTCCTCGTTCTCTGTTTGTCAAAGTTTTTTTTATCGATCGAGTGCATGACAATCGTAAAATCTTCATCATGACCCCATGGCCCACTTTTTCTAGAATATCAACCATACCTTAGTTTCTCTGATTATTGCTGTAGATTTTTTTTTTTACTCTTAATTATATAATTTCTTTTCTGAATGAAAATAAGATTTGTAAACGTTAGAAAAAAAAAAAAAAAAAGATCAAATCCAGACTGGCAAACGCGCTGTCTCGATTTTTAGGGAAGAAACGCTCATGCTCGAGCTAAATTCTGACGAAGATCCAACAGTTCCAATTGCCATGATGGACACTCCGAGCTCACAGACGAAGCCGATGCCGTCCAAGACAATCAGAAGCTCCAAGCTCGCCGCTATGGCCGCGAATATAAACAAAATGAATGATGTAGAGGACGACGACCTAGATCTCGATCTGGACTCGTCAGCGGACGTTGATGATGCTAAGCAAAAAGAGAGCGATTTAGAGATGGTCAAGCTCGAGGATATTCTCATAATACCAGAAACACTAAACAAGATAAATGTCGAAAAAGCATTAAACACGAGCGATTGCAACATCCCGAAGAAAAGCATCAACGATTCGAGCTGGAAAAATTTTAATGGAACGATGAATTGGAGCAAAAAAATGGCTGAGCAAATGGCTGATAATGGATCGAGCAACGAAGTAACAAGTGAGGAGAAAGCAAACTCAGTCGATCAAACAGAATTGGGTCGAGGTCCGGTCAGCAATGGGGCAGCTGGTTCGACATCAGAGCCTAAAGATTTATCATTGAGTTGCGTTAATCCTTCGGGAAAACCTGACGCTGCTTACAGGTTTGGATCGATGTAAGTTCTTCTCGAACAATGGGTGTCGAGAGCAAAAAAAAAAGTCTTTCCTTGATCATTTGTTCAATTTTTCTTACTTTTATCAGATTTGAAATTAATTTATTAATTGTTATAATTTATCTGTTTTATCGATATACACGATAGATCGTATCGTTGCATTGGGCCTGGAACTTTGATTATGGGTCTTGCTTTGGTTTCAGTTAAATGCCATTATTTATTCATTTTATTTTTACTATATTATGTAATACGATAATCGATAAATCTCGAATTTGTCGTTACAAATGAAAATATACTCGATAACGAATGCTTTTACTCTCGAGTACAGCATTGATGAAATCTTTGATGAATTACGAGTGTGCTATAAAAGTTCATGGGCTAAAAAAAATTTAGAAGACAAACGAGTTTTATCCCTACAACGCTAGATTGGAGTAAATATCCCACTCCAGGCAGACTCGAAAATAATAAGGTTTTTGCTAATTTTCTCAATTTTTTCAGTCTTGATACGGTTTTTTTATTGACTAAATTCCAATGAAAATAAATTTCTCATATACAATTCTCTTCCTTATTAAAAAACGAAAAAATTCATGTGCTATTAAGATTTCTTGATCTCTGAAGGAACAATTGTACGAAAAAGAAAGACGTTGATATTTACCCCAGTAAAGCGTTTGAAGATGAAAAAAAAAAGTCTAACGTTCTACACTCGCTCAAAAAAATTGGATAGTAAATTTTTCAAACACACTCGCAAACGTACTTCGAAGATGTAAAACTTCTTTAGCGAGCTACTTTTCACGTGTGAACGTGGCATTTTTCGAGTGTACCAACTGGGGTGGTTGTATGATCGAATACATGATTTTTATTTATTTACTTTACTCGAAATTTAGGGAAGAAATGGATACTCATCTCGAGACGATGCAAACTGAATTGGAAAATTTGAGGGATGTCTTGCGAGGCGAAGGTTACAGTATTGATGCCAATACTCTACTTGGAGTACGTATTACGACGTGATCTTAGTCTACCAACGTTATGTAGTCTCCGAGAGTGTTGAGTGAGCCATAAATTCCGATATTAATCCTGCCACGTGTGAGCGTTCTAAAGGTAATTCCGAACGGGCAGGTATAAAAATCAAATCCAACAATTTTTTTAAAGAAAAAATCAATAAAAAGAAAACTAGATCATCGTCCTCATTTGACAATTTTAGTCACTTGTTTCGTCAAATTTCTCATTATTGCGAATCGGCGATTTTCTTATTTTTTTTTTTTACATAGTTCAGGGGAGAATTCTTTCTCTTTCTCCTCCTCATTTTTTTGTGGAAAATGGAAACTTGGCAGCGAGTTTACTGTAAATTCCAGTAAAATCTCTTACAAATTCAACTGCATTTATCCTCAAGTCTCAGCACCTGCGGAGATTACGGTGTCTTGTGTAATATTTTTTTTAATCATTGTCTCTTTCTCTTTTTTTGCTTGATCGTCTCTGTTTAGCTATTCGGCGCCGATGATCCGATGTCTTTTGGAATTCCTGTAAATCCTGAGCTCGATCCACACAATCAACGTGAGAAAGAAGAGGAAGATCGTCCCACTGGTAATCTTTTTTTCTCTCTATGTTTTGCTACGAAATACATTTATTGCGTTTTTTTAAATCTTCCGTCCTCACGGCATCGTAGCAAAGTCGAGGATATTTCTCGCACACACAGTTTTTTCGAAAAATTCACAATCGAATAAAATTCACAATTCTGTTATCAAACGTACTGAAAATCATATCAGAAAATTGCTCGTTAAACGTAATGATTTAATTGTAATTAAATTTCATTTAATTTTTATTAAATTAGAATCGAATAAATTTTATATTAATTTTTCAAGTTTATCGCACAAACGCGGATCCCAAAAAATGTTCTAAATGTGATTTTCTCATTATTAAAACCCTTTCAAGCCCTTTTATATGAATGTACGACTTTTACTCAATTTTCATTAAATCCAACTTTCTATTATTATTTATACAAAAATAATTCAATATTTACTGCAATTCTTGGCTTCTTCAAACTGATAAAAATGAATTTTGGGTTTTGCACGTTTAGAAAATTCAAACTGCATAAACACTGGTGGAGAACTCATGGCTTATACGCCCGCGACGAGCCTCCTTGACTTTGACGACGACATATTTCTTGGAGGCGGAGAAGAAACATCACCAACCATTGCGACCGGAAATACAAATGCAAATTCTTTCTATAACACAGAAGATTCTTTGGATCTTGAGGACAGTAAAGCTTCTCTTCTCGCGTCTCTCGTAGCAGCGAGCGGAGCGAATCCAACAACTTCATAGATTTTCATACAATATTTTTTTTTTTTTCTCATTTATTCGGTGAGTCTTTTTATTATTGAACAATCGTTAAGAGCGATCGTTGACGTGCTATGTCCGTTATAAAACTATGAAATTCAGTCAAATCATCACGATTATATAGTAGACGGCTGTGATGAACTGATATCCTGTAGAACAGCGTATTAGTCTCAATTAGTTTTGATATTGTCAGCGAGTGACGAGTATAGATGGTGGCACTTTTTTTTTGTTTTTTTTTTTTTTTTTCGTTTCCCCTCGTCATTTTATCGCTTCAAAACCATCGGAGATCTTTGCAAGCTTCGAAATACACCCTGCATTATGGTTTAACTTTTATCGATGGTTCGAGTGTTGACCTCTCGCGTTCCTTAAATTTGTATATACGTGGTGTGGAAGAAAATGGGATTTTTTCATTTGTTTTTTCTTTTATTGATGATTGGCTTGAGAACAGCTTAAGTTGTACTGAATTAATTTATACGCTTTATCCACGTTCTTACGAAAAAAAAAATTAAAAAATCAACATTTTATACTCACGTTATCATAAATAAGCGTATAAAAAGCTCAGTGCTTGTATAAATTATAAAAATAGTGTGATTAATTTTTCTGCGATGCTCTCTATCTTTTATCTTCGATTTCAAATATTAAACGATCGACTCTAATGCGAGATAAATCGCGTTGCAATTTCGCTCTTATTCTACATGAGATCGCTTTCATTTTTAGTATGTTTGATTTTTCCGTTTAAATTTCAGTATGTATCATCACGTTGTAAAACTGAGCTGTCTCATTGTCATCATCTGTCAGCTGTCATCATCTAAAATGATTGATAGACCGTATTTTTATATGTACGTATTAATAGGGAGGATTGAAGAGATAAATCAACAACAGCAAACAAACAAACAAACAAACAGTAAAGCTGTGCGGAACGAAATTCGCAAACTTTTTTCGATTTTGCGTTGATAATTATTTTTTACCAGTGAAGTAAATTGCAAATGATGCTGCGGATGATGTATAATTATTGTATAATTCTCGATAGATACAGATTTGTCCCTCTCTTGACATAATGGCTGATCGATAAATCAATTGGCTCCGTCTTCCAGTTTCGTTGCAGGATTCACAGTGATCTTTACGAAAATGAGTACATTCATTTCGTTTAATGATTTTTTGCTTTGTCACAATTGCTTAATTTATCATTAATTCAACGTATGCAGAGTTAAGCGTGATTCAAGGAACGGTTAAGCCATTGAAACCGCAAACTTTTCGTTTATTTTTAATTAATACGGTATTAACGAATATCGGCAAAGAACCAATAATTCTTTATTTTTCTTGTCTAAATCGAGCTATAACGTTTTTATAAAGACCTAAGTGCATTTAACTTCAATTATATGAGTTAATTAGCGTTTTTGGAAAATGCACGCATAAATTATTTCGAGAAGAGGTCCATACAATTCTGATCTTCAATTCGCATATTGATTGATTTATAAAAGTAGTTGAATGGGAAAAAATAACAACTAACGTACGAATGGAAAATTAAAAAAAAAAAACAAAAAATGTCTGATGATTCATCACTAAATTTGTTTCTTTTTATTTTAGCCTCGGAGGAAAGACTGCATATCCTAATTAAGCAGTCAATAAATTCTTCATTTCAATTTGTTAAAGTAAATTTCAATTTGAGATGAAAGATGAAAAGAAAGAAAAAAAAAAAAACAGAAAGAGAAAAGAAACGATTTAATGTACAGACACACTTATGCAGATACACGGGTGTGTCACACGTAGCTTTAGAATAAGAATAAACAAGCTTATAATTGATAATTTAAGAGAATATAAACTATATTTGCGCTAGAATAAAAATAAATACGTGAATCATGATAGATGGGAAGCAGTTATTATTAATTTCAATGAAGATTGCGAGGGCATGTCGTAGATGGTAATTGAGTAATTGCCAACTAGGAATGAAATGACGTAAACGTACCAATAGCCGACCATGTCCGGATAAACGGACAACAATGAGAGTTTCAAAAGTATTTGACAATGATGAAATTGGTGTTGAAGGCCTTTCTTGATTTTGAGATGTAAAAGCATCTCGGGGTCAAAGTACAACATCGCAGTTGAGTCTGTGAAGAAAAAAAAAAAAAAAATGATCCGTCGGTTGAGTACGTCGTTTTTCGGTGATAAAAATGATTCGCTTTGTATCGTATTCTAAAATGTATTAGAAAACGTTGAGAGATTGTAAGAATTTATAAATTGGCTTTGATCAGTCAATAATATAAAATTAAAATATCCTACGATGATGTATGATTGTCTCGAATTTCAAAGATTTTTTCGTAAAATACAAGAACAAGCACAATGGACAAAGCTGGCCGGTTTATTTTTCTGTTTATCTTTAAATCCCTGCATGGACCTTTGCGAATGACGCTGACTCACATATCACATAACTTGACAATGAAGAGTGATTGATTTTGCAAGTTTGTAAGTAAATTGCTGCAATTAACGAAATTATTGAAGATCTGACAGATTGGATTTTTTAATCAATTTATGTGGGTGGGAAGTCGATATTGTTAGTAAAATCGATCGATTTAAGCTGCGTTAAATCTGTCGGATTTCACGTAAAACTTTCTTGATAAACATTTAGCCGGAGTTACCCGCAGACAGTAAATGTCCATTGCAAATTTATGTGACTTTAAGGAAAATGTATTTCATACAATAGACGTATGAATTTTAATGAATATTTAAAATAATTTATTTTATTCCTATTTTACAATCATATATAATCAAACAGGTAGGTAGGTTTTTATATTTCCTTCAAAACGAATTAAATCCTGTTTCATTAGTAACATTATGATAGACAACGAAATGGATACATAATCTTAAATTGCCTTGTTTGTTAAGAAAACGTGAAGGATAATGTATTTGATACAATCGACGTATCTCAATTTTATATACATTTATTTACAATAATTTATTTTATTCCTATTATAATACAATCATATATAATCAAACAGGTAGGTAGGTTTTTATATTTCCTTAAAAACGAACTATATCCTGTTTCATTAGTAACATTATGATACACAAGGAAATGGATAAACTAATATTAATTTGCCTTGTTTGATTCGATTTGAAATATGATGCGTGTTAAAATTTCCGAGTGCATTCGCTCAATAATTGCTGTGAGAGACTAGAAAATACTTTTTAAATAATTAAAAACAAATTTGCAGAAATAATTATGCACTTTTTCCAAAAACGCACTATATTCTCGATTAATTGGCAAAGTTTTTCCAAACAAAGAATAAAGTTGCAATAATTTGAGCGTTTAAACGTAGACAGAAAATAAAAATAATTTTTGGCAAGCGATAACGTCACAGTAACGCGGCAACAGGAGCGTTTAGTTCGTTATGAACTACATGATTTTTATATTACATAAAAATACATAAATTTTAATAATAAGCTGTCACGAGATTTACCGTGACAATTGCGTATATATATATAATTAATATCCGGCGATCATGTCGTAAATAAACGTCTTAAAAAAATTGTGAATTGTCATATATATATTACTACAATAAAATTAATCGGTTATGGTATTTATTATTTTTCCGCCATATTTATTATTCACTCATTCTTGAATAAATAGACGCGTATAAAAAGAATTTCTAACGATCGGTGGTACAAATCAAGCATTAAATCCAGATATTTTCTGACTAGACAAAAAAAAATTATCCAATATCTCGGGAGCACGTAATTCTCCTGATAGTTAGATGAGATGCATGATTTGAATATAAATTAAAAGTTAGAAGAAGAAAGAACGTTTTGCAATCGCCTTAAACATCTAGATGACTCGTTAATACTTGCAATCCATTCAAATACTGCACGTGATGTGTTTATTTATACATGTAATAAAATTCACATATGAAAATAAACGATATTAACACACGAGATAAGAAACTTTCACTCTCGTCTCATTGTTAGTATAATAACACCTTGGGGATCCACTATCACCACACAAAGTCTGCTCCAAACTCAATTTCCCAGAACGTGCCTTCTTGTCAGCGATTATCCGCAAAAAGTATCCTCAAACATTTATATTTATTGCAGTTGGAAAAAAAAAAAAAACAAAAAATCTTTTCGCAATGAATGAAAAGAAAACACTTGATAAAATTTTCGCCACAAAAGAAAGAAAAATATCTCGATATTTTATTCCATCTTTGTCATTTATCCAAATTTTACCAATTCGTTTTCAATTTTTTTTTTTTCTTATCAAGTATCGTCGAGTGTAACGAAATTTTTGCAGATCATCACGATTATCTGCGCATCAGAGGAGGCACGGGTATGACCTCTCCGTTACCCGATATCAAATCTCTTTGTTCGTTATAATTGACGTGCAAATGACAGAGGCTCTCAATACCAACTAAAGATATACCACGGCAGCCACGGGCGTCGAGATATTGTAATTTATTACAATAAATCTTTATTGCAGCGATACTGTGATCCGTCAATTGTGAGCAGCTCTGCAAATAAAAAGAATTTAAGTATGAGTCATATTTTTTTTTTCATCGTCTTCCACCACGAGACAAAGCTAAATTAATGATAATCGTCCGTCGATTTTATTTTACTTTTAAATGAAGACGCTTGAGCCTGTGTAGTCGCTGAGCCACGTACAATATTCCATTGTCAGTGACATTGTGACATTGCGAAAGATTCAAATCCTCGATGGCTGAATTATTTTTCGTCAGATGGTCCAATCCAACGTGTGTTATCTGAAATTTTGTGGCAAATACGAAGCGAATGAGCGTACAAATTCGTTCAATGATTCATTAGATAATTTAATGATAAATAAATCAAATGAAAATTAATCAATGAAGATTTTTAAATAAATGTAGTTTTTTTTTTTGTTTTTTCTTTATACCTGCTGGCACATGCTCAAGTCCAGTATCCTGAGCTCGGGAAAGGTAAATGCGTGCTTCAGACTAACGTCTGTGACTCTATTGCAGCCTGAGAGATCCAATTCTCTTATACCTCGTAAACGAATCAATGAAAAACCTGGAGCAATCTCGTGATTCATCGGGGTCGCAGAGTCCTCGCACATTTCCATAACTTCTCGCTTTCTGTTCGCATCAGAAACAATTTCCTCCTCGGCTCGCGAGCCCAATCTTATTCGAAGCTTTAATCCTGACAAATCCGCGGGTTTCTCCACTCTTTTTGGCGCAGTGTTTGCCCGAGATCCAGCACCCATTCCTGTGAGTCCTGCGTCGCTGACTTTGTCGCAACGACTTATCCTCAAAGTTCTCAAGAGTATCAACTCTTTGAAGATCGTCTGAAGGAGCAAAAAAAAAACCCGAGAAAAATTCATTGAGCTCGAGACAATTGGCGTGTTTGTTAATTTATTCAATTGCCGAATTTGCTAGCAAAAGCTTATTTTTTGTATTAAGATTTTTTTATGGATGGAATTTTTTTAGTTTTACCTCGAGAATTTGCCTCGATTACATTCAAGATGAGATTTGTAAATAAAATGAATCTTTTGAGCAACTGAAGAAATAGTGGAATGGGTAAAATCACACCTTGAAATATCGTAAATTATTTATGCGCAACCAATTTTGAATGCAGCGAGTGACGAAAAGGGATGAATTTAATTCTGTGTCGTTACAGTCGAGACAAAAGTATGTTAATTTTGTTATAATACCTGTATAGTTTTATCAGTAACTGCACTGAAACAATAGCCAATATCGAGGAGCCTCAATTGTGGAAAACTCGTCGCGATACTCTCGATAGATTTTTCATCAAGATTAAGAGCATTCGCGGAAAATATTTCCAATCTGTGATTAACGAATTTATTCATATTTGATGATTCTCTGATTTCCGAATCGGCATCGACGTTTGGATTGACATTTTCCAAGTTTTGATAAGATTGCGGCTCATTGGGAATTTTTCTATTGCTCGATGGAGGAATACAGAGGCCCTTAGTGATGGACTCACCGGTCAATTGATCACACTCGGAAATATCGAGAGCTCGAAGCTTTCGAAGAAGATTCAAGTGCGAAATACCGAGATCCGTTACACCTCGGCATCGTCTTATATCGAGACTCTCGAGATTAACGAGATTCTGGCTGATGGAAACGAGACTCGAGTCCGTTACTCTCGTGCAATAACTCAGATCGAGCTCTTTGAGACTCGATTGATAAGCGAGATTTCGCAATCCTGAGCTTGTCAGCTGATCGCACGAAGGTAATCTCAACGATTCGAGTTTGAGATTTTCGACAGAGACCAAAGTGTTCAAAGCACCGCCATCAATGAGAGTTCTGCCAAAATTTAAATGCTTCAACCGTTTTGCTTGTCTTTTTACGTATCGTAGAACGTTCATGAAGGTCAGCACGGATTCCGAGGCTTGCTCGATCGTGCCGTTGTTCGGATAAAATTTTTTGTACAATCCCGAGTGAAATGATATCTGACAATCGAAAAGGCTGAGCGATTGCAAATTCGGGCATATCGTGACGAGTCTGTTGAACAGAGCGTCGCTCAGATAACGATTCGAGCCAAGACTGAGCTGTACGAGAGATTGAAAATTTGACGATATCTCGCGAACGTCCTTCTCGTCGTCCAATAATCGTCCTGACATTAGACACTCGCGACAAGCGTTTATGTGCAACGCTCTCAAGCTTTTACAACACTTTAGAATGTCCACGAGTGTTTTTTCGCACAGCGAACAACAAATCTGTAAAAAAATTAAAATAAACAGAAAATTTATAGTTTGAAGGAATCCTATGATATCATAGGATTGAAGAATATCCTATAATTGATGAATAAATGACAAACAATTAAGTCTAATCAAGATGAATAAAATTTTATCATTTTTTTTAATTATTGGAAAAATGTGATTTTTTTTTACCAGGACTAAACTCCTCATGTTGGCTCCAAAACGATCCCAAATTGGTGAACTTCTTCTCAGCTCAACTTCCTTGAATACGAAATGATGAAATGGCCTTTGAGAGTTCCTGAGAGCTCCTACGACTTTTTTCAAATTATCCTCGGAGCCTCGTCTGCTCACCACCAAAACTTGCTTGTCTATGTACTTCGAGCTCAACGAAGCATCGTGCCAGTCCCGACATACAAGACCCGCGTACATTCTGTCCGATACGGAAAGATAGGACATGATATCCATGACGATCTATGAAGAAAATGGAGCAAAGTTTTCAAAATGTAAAAAAGTAATTTGTTTAGTTATATACATCGATGTCAGTTGGAGTCGATTCAGTCTCGAATAATAACTCTAATGCAAAATAAATTAAAAAAATGGAATCATTGCCAATATCGAGGCTGACACGCAAGCAAGATTTTTATCAATTACTGTGTGACACGCGCTTCCTGATATTTATCATCGAGACTGATATTTTCGACGTTACAGAGATAATGAGAAAAACACGTAAAGTAAAAACAAAAAACCCCCGACATGCATCCTTGCGAATATAATTTTTTTTGTTATATGGACAATAAAAACCTCACCTCGACCGGTAACTGAGGTCTGTCATTGTCCATATTTTTGTTATTATCGTCAACATCGTGATAATCTGGTAGAGCCGTCAGAGCCATCGTATATATGATTTTAATTTCCTGAAATTATGACGTTTGGATAAGAGTCGTGAGCACGATTGTGTCGATTCGAGGAAGAATGCGCCACTACTGGAGAGAAGAAAAAATGCAAAAGATAACTCGCGTGATCTTGAATGTTTTGTTGTGTCTCGATCGTACATGCCACAAAAAACGAGCGACGACCACCACCACGCGATTATCGTTCTCCGTAACGAATATATATATATTTTTTCCCCGACTGATCTTATACAGTCGTCTCCATCGGGGAGAGACGAGAGTACGGGAATTTTACATCATCGCGTGTAATCAGCTGACTCTTGTAGGTGTTGTGTCACTACAGCTGGTTATGACGTATATATAGTACATTAGTACATTTTTTCACCGCTAGGCTCGTGCTCGAATGACCTCGGTCAAACAGCGGAAGAGCTCAAAAGCGTCAATTGTTTTTTTCTCCTTTTGTTGTCAACTCGAGTTAATGGCATATTTATCACATATATAAAGTTGACCAACCACTTTAACTATTTAACTTTTTTCTTTGTCTACTCGTTCGGGAATGATTGGGAATCTAATTAAAAAACGTACGGGAGTCAACCGATCTTTTTAAATCGAGAAATCAAAAGTTGGGTGTCAAGTTAGCCGAACGCAATTTGACTTTTAACCGGTTCGATTGTACGAGGTCTTAATCGACGCGGAATTGTTAGGGGGTGAAGAATCATCTAACTAAATCGTTAGGGAGTCTTTAGTTTTTCCGTCAGATCGGAAAAACCATTTCCGATCGGCTAGAGAACAAGGCTACGTTAACGTGTCGTCTGAAGTTAGCCGCAGTATTTTTAGGTTTATCGAATTTACGTTCATAACAGCTTAATTACTCTAGAATTGTTTGGAAGAATTAAGAATTGTGCAATTAAAACGTATGATACTTTATAATCGGCCTCCGATAATGGAAAACATACAAAACAACGCATAGGTGCAGGCTTCGACCCGTTATTTATATAATCTGAAATTAACAGCTAGACAATTGTCCTACTTTCTCAGCTAATTTTATTCTATCCCATCTCAATTAGATAATACATATTTGCCGATGATTAATGATCTAATTACCATGTATAGATGAGATGAGAATCATTCATTGCACGAGATAAAACAATTACATATTGAACCCGGCGATTGTGCAGAGTGCCGCGAGAGCTCTCTTATCGGCAACGATTATCGGTCACTTCCGGTTAAATTTGAGGGCACCTCCAGTTGCGATGACGTCACTTCCGATTGCTCTGACGTCACTTCCGATCGCTCTGACGCCACTTCCGGTTGCAATGACGTCACTTCCAATCGCAATAACGTCACGCCCAGTCGCAATAACGTCACTTCCGGTCGCGATGACGTCACTTTCGGTTGATTTGACGTCACTGCCAGTCGCACTGAAGTCACTTCCGGTTGATTTGACGTCACTTCCCGTTGATTTGGCGTCACTCCCGGTCGCTTTGACTTCACTTCTGGTCGCTCTCACGTCACTTCCGGTCGCTTTGCCGTCACTTCCGGTTGATTAGACGTCACTTCCGGTTACTCTGACGTCTCTTTCGATCACTTTGACGTCACTTCCGGTCACTCTGACGTCACTTCCAGTCGCTTTAACGTCACTTCCGGTCACAATGACGTCACTTCCGGTCGCTTTGCCTTCACTTCCGGTTGATTTGACGTCACTTCCGGTTTATTTGACGTCACTTCCGGTTGCTTTGACGTCACTTCCGGTTGATTTGACGTCACTTCCGGTTGATTGAACGACACTTCCGGTTGCTTTGACGTCACTTCCGGTTGATTTGACGTCACTTCCGGTTGATTTGACGTCACTTCCGGTTGATTCGACGTCACTTTCGGTTGATTTGACGTCACTTCCGGTTTATTTGACGTCACTTCCGGTTGATTTAACGTTACTTCCGGTTGTTTTGACGTCGCTTTCGGTTTATTTGACGTCACTTCCGGTTGCTTTGACGTCACTTCCGGTTGATTTGACGTCACTTCCGGTTGATTGAACGACACTTCCGGTTGCTTTGACGTCACTTCCGGTTGATTTGACGTCACTTCCGGTTGATTTGACGTCACTTCCGGTTGATTCGACGTCACTTCCGGTTGATTTGACGTCACTTCCGGTTTATTTGACGTCACTTCCGGTTGATTTAACGTCACTTCCGGTTGTTTTGACGTCGCTTTCGGTTGATTTGACGTCACTTCCGGTTGATTTGACGTCACTTCCGGTTGATTGAACGTCACTTCCGGTTGCTTTGACGTCGCTTCCGGTTGATTTGACGTCACTTCCGGTTGATTCGACGTCACTTCCGGTTGCAATGACGTCACTTCCGGTCGCTTTGACGTCACTTCCGGTTGATTTGACGTCACTTCCGGTTGATTTAACGTCACTTCCGGTTGCTTTGACGTCACTTCCGGTTGATTAGACGTCACTTCCGGTTGATTTGACGTCACTTCCGGTTGATTTGACGTCACTTCCGGTTGATTTGACGTCACTTCCGGTTGATTCGACGTCACTTCCGGTTGCAATGACGTCACTTCCGGTTGATTTGACGTCACTTCCGGTTTATTTGACGTCACTTCCGGTTGATTTAACGTCACTTCCGGTCTCACTGACGTCACTTCCGGTCACTTTGACGTCACTTCTGGTTGCTTTGACGTCACTTCCGGTTGATTTGACGTCATTTCTAACCGGAAGTGACGTCAAACTAACCGGAAGTGGGGTAAAATCAACCGGAAGTGACGTGAAATGAACCGGAAGTGACGGCGAAGCGACCGGAAGTGACGTCAAAGTGACCGAAAGTAACGTTTGGAAATCAATCGGAAGTGGCGTTACATTTAAATTTTCGCCTTGAAATTTACCAGCTTCGCGAACTCGCCGGCAGATGGCGCCACCGGCATGGCCGGAAATTCAATTTCTTGCCTCGAAATGTTGCAGCTTCGCGAACTCGCCGGCAGTTAGCGCCACCGTCGTAGTGGGGGAAAATGCAATTTTTTGCCTTGAAATGTTGCAGCTTCGCGAACTCGGCCGCAGATAGCGCCACCGTCGTAGTGAGGAAAATTCAAATTTTAGCTTTGACATGCTGCAGCTTCGTGAACTCGCCAGCAGCTAGCGCCACCATCGTAGTGGGGGGGGAATGCAATTTTTTGCTTTGATATTTAGTAGCTTCACGAACTCGCTGGCAGATGGCGCCACCGTCGTGGCGGAAAATTAAAATTTGTGCCTTCAAAATGAGTAGCTTCGCGAACTCACCGGCAGATAATTTTTAACGATATTTGGATAGATTCTTGCAAGATGAATTCTTTGATCACGATTTTTAAGGAGAATCGATTTAAGAATCGATTTTTTTATTGGATAGGGCATGCCTTCCTTGATTTACGTTGGTTTTTATTTAATTTGTTTTCGATATAAGGGTTTGGGTGCATTTCGGTTCAAGGGATTTTTCAACCAAAATTCCGATCCAAACTTGTAAAGCTTGAAAACCGTACTAGATTTTTAACCGCCGTACTAGCGTACTAGATTTTGGTAAAATCTACTAGATCTGGTACAATTGTACTTGCCCTGGCAACACTAGCTAGACAACGAGCTACGTTAATGTGTCGTCTGAAACTAGCCGCAATATATTTGGGTTTCATTAATTTGACAACAACTTTAATAACTTAACGTTCTATCTTTTTCAATCATTTGGCAGTAAATAGTCTACTTATGACTTATAGCGGTCAATCTTAGATCTTCTTAGATTTGAGGAAAAATCAAAATAGCTATAAGCTAACTTCGGACGAGACATTAACTTGTTCTCTAGCCGATCGGAAAACGCTTTTTCCGATCTGACGTAAAAACTAAAGACTCCCTAACGATTTAATTAGGCGATTAGTCACCCCTGAACGATTTCGCGTCGATTAAGACTTCTTACAATCGAATCGGTTAAAAGTCAAATTACGTTCGGCTAACTTTACACTCAAATTTTGATTTCTCTATTAAAAAAGATCGGTTGACTCCCATACGCTTTAATTAGACTCCCAATCATTTCCAAACGATTCCCTAACGAGTAGAAAAAGAAAAAAGTTAAATAGTTGAAGTTTCCGGTCAACTTTATCGCGTGGAATGAAATATTATTCGTTCGAGATGTATGAAATTTCTTCACAATGAATTAAAATGTCTCGAGAATAATGGATTTAATGTCTCTCGTGCCGAATGGACCGCCATGGACGGACGATCAGCTGGTGCGTCATCTCTCATTATTATGAGCATCGACATATTTTTGTATCTCATTTTCTGGACAATAAAGTACTGATAACATTTCCCTAATGTATATTTGTCAATTTTATGATGTAACAACAGAAAGGTCCACGAATAGTTCACAATTGCGAAGTACCCAAACAGCAGAATGATGAGATTAAATTACTCGTCGTTGGAAATCGTCTTATCGACAAAATACGACGTTGGATCATTCGCAAATCAATCTTATCGAGAGATCATCCCATTACAAGAACCTGCATCAAGAGCTCAGCTGCTCTTAATTATGAGATAAATCGACACATAAGATCCTATCCGTACACGATACATCCGTTTAGTCAAATACGAAGTTTTTGGGAAACGTGGATGACTATTTTCACGATAATTTCTCTGACACTTGTTCCTGTAGTTCTTGCTTTTGATTTTGATGCACCTGAGAATTGGTTCTACGTCATATTAATTGTAAATATCGTATTTGCTGCTGATATCGTCCTGTGGTTTTCCACTGGTCATTACGATGACAGCACGAGGATCATTATTCTCGATAGGAAAATTGTTGCTGGGTGAGTGATCTGATGAGACATGACGAATAATATATAAGTGTGTACAAAATTTATTAGCACAAATTGCCGGGTTCGATGAATTTACGACGTGAATTGATTTAAATGAATTTGTTATCACTTTTAACGGTTTTTTACTTGCCCCCCCCCTGTTTCGACATTATTTGTCATTGTGTTTTCAGAAAATATTTCAAAGGCTTCTTTGTACTGGATCTTCTCTCTGCTATACCCATTGAAGTATTTCATGTCATGATAACCGGAAGTAAAAACGCAGAATGGTATTGCACAGCTCTGAATTTGATGAAAATATTTCGCATCAGAACTGTCGTGCTGTATTCGAGAAAACTTCGTTATGTTAGTAGTATAGAATATTTTTTTAATTGAATTTTATAGAACGCAAAATCATTCATATCCTCACCATTAATAATCATTATATCAGAAATATCTTCACGATTTCATTAAAAAATTGAATAATCTCCACTGGCACTTTTGTCCATGTTTCACATCAACTTAAGAATATGTGACACACCGACGGATGGTAACAAATCGCAATCTCTATTTTCTCTCTGAGATTATTTTAATATTTTGTACAAAATGAAAATATGAAAACAATCTCGAAGAAAAGTAGAGAAGGCGATTTGTCACCGCATAGGAGCCACGGCGTCGAAATAGCACCTTAAGGCCAATTGACAATTCTCAGTCAGTGCCAAAACACTGTAATTCATTTTTTTTTCGAAGCTCCATTGAGATTTCGGGAGAACGCAAAGTTGATCGGATGCTTTTATTGTTCGTGATGTACGACTCTCCGTTCATTTCCCGAAACTTGACGCACTTTCGAAAAACAAAAAATGGTATTGGGGTAATGGTATAGGGGTGGAGGGATCGACGTAATGGGAGTTTCATCACTTCACCGTACAAACTATAAACACAAAAAGATGAATATTAACAGGAAAAGATGATGGTAGATTTTATTATTCCTTAAATCAAATGTAATTATTTTTCGAATGAATTTCAGCTTCAGTTTAATTTTGCACTTGAATAACAGCTTAAGTCAAAACACCATTAATAAAAGAAAGCATGAGAGGATTGTAAGAAATCATTCAGCAGGCTTTTTTTTCTGTAAAATATTGTTAAAAATATTTTTATTTATATTCCGAAAAATAGTTGTACCGGATATCCTTTCAAACGTACAAGATCTTCGAGATGTCAATAATTGTAATTTTGTGTATTCATTGGGCCACTTGTCTCGAAATGTACGTCGCTCATGCGGGTCGTAAAATAAATTGGAATATCATCAATCGTGGGTAGGAGAAATTCTGATATACTATTTACAGTTTTAACTTAATATTGAAAATATTTTTCAGGTCCTGGCTGATGTCCGAAGGTGTGATGGAGAAAAATACCAAATTGCAGATGTATCTGATTTGTGCTAATCGTGCAACTATATCGCTCGTATGCTCAACTCATTATCTCGATGTAAAAACGACTGAAGATATTCTGCTGAATTTGGTGCTTACTGTGGTGGGAAGAATTGGTTTCATTTATATCGTTGGTAAGCAATTACACATATAATTATTTTTCAATATTTCGTTTCAATTTATGCTCACCAAAATTCATGCTCACCGAAATTCCACAATTGATTATTCTCACAGCCCAATTTTTTCAACTCATGACGACCTTCCACTCAACCAGCAAGAGAAATTTGAAGCTACTGCGACAATTGCAGGGTTACATGGAATGCAAGGAATTGCCATATCCAATTCAACATCGTCTCCTTGATTATTATAAATTCTGCAACAAAAAATCTTTCGACAGAGACAAATATATAATGAGTGAAGTATCGCCACATCTTCGTGAAGAATTGTTGCTTCATAATTATTCAAGACTTGTCGATAGCGTCGATTTTTTTCGTCATTTGCCACAATCGGTTGTTGCTCAAATAGTCGGATTTTTATCTACTCAAGTTTATCTGACTAATGATATTATAGTGAAGTCTGGCTCGGTGGGTGAAGCACTTTTTTTTATAGCTTCTGGAACTGTCGCGATTCACACGAGTAATGGAAAAGAGGTAAAATTTTAGTTTATCTCAAAATCAACAGGGTGTCCCATTTTAAACGTACCAGTCAAATTTACCCTTCAATATTTTTTATAAATAAAAATATTTTTCCTAGTCAAATTTACCTTTCAATATTTTTTATAAATAAAAATATTTTTACCAGTCAAATTTACCCTTCAATTTATTTTATAAATAAAAATATTTTTTTCAATTTCAGGTTTGTCATCTCGAGGAGGGTGCGCACTTTGGCGATATATCACTCGTGATGGAAAACGAGCAGACAACGGCAAATGTCGTTGCTGTCGAGATATGTGAAATTTGGATACTCAAAAGATCTGATTTCTTGCTGTGTATTTCACCGCATCCCAATCTGCTGAATCGTCTCCAAAAAATTGCGGTTGAACGTCTCGAGAGGAATCTTCTCGGCGAACGTCGAAGGAGCAGCTCACATTATGAGTAGTAATTTCGACAATGGAGTGAGAGGCAGTAGTGAAAAAAACTGGTAAAGATACTAAACTTTTTTATTCGTCAACATTTCAACCGAGCATTTTTATTCTCACAAATTATCATCACTATAGCTATCTGATAATTTTTATACACAATTGTACTAAGATGAAGCACATAAAACTGGAGGAAAAAATCGATAAAACTCACAACGATACTAATTTTGTCTTTCTCCAACATTTCTTCATGCGATTATTTCTATTCAAAATATTTCCCTTCATCTCAATTATAATTCAGAATGGTTCCTCTTTGTTTCAGAGGATTCCTGTAAGACTGCTGATGGAACGAAGTGAGTCTCCAGTGTTCCGGATAATCAGCATCTCTGCGTCTACTAACGATGCTAAATGGAGGTGTAAGAGTGGCGATGCTGCGATGCAGAAAGATCTCTTGGCATAAGGAGCAAAGCAAAGTATATATCTGTATATAGTGATTCCAACACGAGTGTTCATTCACTGGTACTGAATCTTAAGCGTTCATTCACTGATGCACTCGCCCTATTCCTATTAAAATATTTTCCTTCATCTCAATTATAATTCAAAATGGTTCCTCTTTGTTTCAGAGGATTCCTGTAAGACTGCTGATATATCGAAGTGAGTCTCCAGTGTTCCGGATAATCAGCATCTCTGCGTCTACTAACGATGCTAAATGGTGGTGTAAGAGTGGCGATGCTGCGATGCAGAAAGATCTCTTGGCATAAGGAGTAAAGCAAAGTATATATCTGTATATAGTGATTCCAACACGAGTGGTCATTCACTGGTACTGAATCTTAAGCGTTCATTCAATGATGCACTCGCCCTATTCCCATTAAAATATTTTCCTTCATCTCAATTATAATTCAAAATGGTTCCTCTTTGTTTCAGAGGATTCCTGTAAGACTGCTGATATATCGAAGTGAGTCTCCAGTGTTCCGGATAATCAGCATCCCTGCATCCATTAACGATGCTAAATGGAGGTGTAAGAGTGTCGATGCAGAAAGATCTCTTGGCATAAGGAGTTTTTGGCCTAGGCACGTTGACCTTTGTTGGCAAACCATTTCTACGAAGATTTCTCGATGACCCATGAGCCGACTGTGTAAATCTCTGTCGTGGTTTTCTCGCTGCTCGTTCACCGCGACACTCACACGAGGAGCAATTTCTCAAGTGAAGAGGCTGAAGTTTTCCTTGCCTCGAGGCAATTTGACAAAATGTCGGATCGTGTCCTTCGGAAATATGAATCGAGTCGAGTTCATCGCACAAATCTCTGTCCTGAGATTCTCCATGTTTTTTCACATCTTCGAGGCAATCGAAAAATTCTCGATCTGCAGGACATTTTATACAAAGATTTGATTTTTCTGGATCATCGAGAATTTCCTCGTGCGATTGAGATACTCGTGAAATTGTAGCTTCGACTTTTTCTTTCTGATTATCGCAACGACAACGATTTCTAACATTGTTAAATTTTGCCTCGTAACTCTCGAGAGCATTTTTAAAACATTTTCCAGGATTAGGATTATGAGCTCCGTGACGTGGAATTTCGTGCTCTACGAGAGTGAAAATTGCTGGTGCTGGACCACCGTCCGTTCCATCTATGTGAACAGCACGCGAAGGCTCGTAATTTCGATCGAGAGGAGCTTCCCAACAAATTGCAAGATCCATATTCGTCGTTGGAGTTTTGCAGCCGAGAATCGGTCCATATTGAATGCCAGCTCGAACTTTTTCCGAAAATCTCGAGTGTGGATTTTCACGAATGTTTAATCTCGACGTTATTTTCTGAGAGCCTGAACGAGAATTATCGAACGTTGTGAAATTTTTAAAAATTGAATCGTCAACACGATCCGGAAGTGGCTGATGCTCAAGATTTTCAGCGTGACATTTTTTTGCTTGTGCGAATCTGTCATAGCACGAGGTTGGACGATCGTTTTGATATTTTGAAACTGCGACCTTTCCACAAAGTCTCTCAGCTCTCTCGGCATCGCAAGGACTTGGTTTTCTCAATGATGAAATTTTCAAATTTCCACGAACGTACGTGGGCAAACAGCATGAATGATCGTCTTGACGTTCCTTCGAGGAAGATTTCCAAGTGCCTGGACAGTGCGAGCAACATTTTTTATGCAGCTGCTGCATAATCTTCCATGGACCAAAAACTTTTAAAAAATCAGCCGGTCTCGAATTTCGAAAAATGACTCACTACACATTTTTCAGCCTCATCGAGTCTTCACTCGTTAGTGAAAAATCGTACCTTTGCTTTTCTCGATAATTCATGGCTCGAGAGTAGAATTAAAGATGGCAGGAGTGACGAATTTTTTATTTTTTAATTATGTAATTGCATTCTACATTATTTATTAATTGTTCAATTTTTTTAGTGAATTATTAATTGTTAAATCTGTTGGTTAGTCACTTGATGATTATTTTATTTGAATAAAAATGTATGAATAAAAATTGACCAATTCTGGATTAAAATAAATATTGAACGTTTCATGTGGGCGACCCAATTCGGTCGCTGCCATAGACTGAAGGAATTTCCTTCGGCATACATTATTTAGCTTTGTAAAGATCGAACTCTCGTCGACCCCTTCGTGTCGGGTTGTTTTGCTTGACAACGAGGATAACTCAATACCCCGAGATATACTTGTATATTTTGTGCAATGATGAGTAGAAATCAGAGAAAAAAGGAAAACAGAGAGAGAAAGAGAGCGCTTGGAATTTTCTACTATCTTATTTTTCGTGCCTAAAAATTATTGGTTGATCGATATGGAGACAATGAAAGTAATCAAGTACAAATGACGTAATTGTAAATATTGAAATGTTGATAAAAGTTTTACAATAGTCTATTGTACTCGTCTCTGGAAGAAAAAAAGAAAAAATAAGTAAAATTGAGACTGTTCGATCTGAAAATCGATCAGTAAAATGTTAGCCATCGCCTCTCACAGTTGGAAATGCTCGAAAAAATTTTCCATGTCACTGGCATTGCTTCTTTTGTCTATTCCCAGAGGGGAAACGACCTTTGGAGTTTACAAGCCATGCATGGGTAAAGATTTCGGTGGTGGAAGTCAAGTGTGCGTCTGTAATTCGTCTTATTGCGATACAATTGAGCCATGGTTGCCTATGAGCCAGTCTCGTGGACGTTACGTTCTTTATTCAACGAGCAAGGCTGGCCTTCGACTTGACAAAACTGTCGGAAAATTGCAAACGAGAGAAAATCGAACGAATGATGGTGAATAGAAGGAAATTATTATTTTTTCTACTCGAAAAACTTATACGAAAAAAAAAAAAGAAAAAACGAAATTAAAACTGACACATTTGTCGTGTGTACATTTTTCGATTTTTTTTTTAACGCATGACAGAATTTGAACTCGTTTATCGAACTTCGTCAAGACCAAAACATACTTCAAGGCTACTTATATATCCGTAAAATTCAAGCTCGACCAATGAAAATTTGTAAAAATTACAGCGATTATGATTTTCCAAAATTTTCAAATTCTTTTAAATCGCAATATTTCTATCCAATTTTACAAATATCATGTTGAAAAAGGTTCACTACTTTTATTGACGTACAAAACTTTAGCTTGATAATTGATAATTATTCATGATGCTATATACAGATTTGATTTACTATCCGTAAATTTTTGCTAAATTTCATTTTCTGACCATTTTGAGTGCACTATGACATGAATATTCAGGGAAAAAAAATGTTTAAATCATAAAATTAAAGCTTTCCTTATAAGGAAGCGGGATACATTTTTATCTATAAATAAAAACGGACAATTATAAGTCGATCAGTTTACTTCCCACGTCCTTCTGTACACTGAAAAGTGTTCGTAAAAAATATATATATATATATGGAATTTCAAGCAATGACAAATTTGTCCATGAACTCGTACAAAAGCGAATACGCTCAAATTGCTCATGATAATTTGACTTTTTATTAGCCTTTTTGCCTTTTTATTAGAAAATTATGCAATAAGTACAATTTGATGAAACTTTTTTTTTTACTTCCGTTTTCACACTATAGTCGTGGTAAATATTTGTAGTTATCGAATTTATTATTCATCCGGAAAGAAGATATCAGACCATAATAGGATTTGGTGGAGCATTTACCGATGCAGCTGGTTACAACATCGTAAATCTTTCCGAAGGCTCGAGAGATCATCTTTTAAGGTATAATTTTTTTTCAACATTTATTTTGTAGCTTCCTTTTTCCAAAGCTTCATTTTTTTTACTCCGGAAGAAAAAAAAAGTATTATTGTTATTATCATTCGATGATTAGGTAAATTGTCAAATTTGTAAATCCTTAAATTTTAATTGTTATAATTTTTAAGATTTTATTATTTACTATTTCTTCTATAAAGTCATCGAAGACAAAGTCATCATATCTATTCGAATTGTTTATGTATGGAAAAATAGATGAAGATCGAAAAATGTCAAATTGGCAAATATTAATATTTTTCAATTTTTCGATTGAATCAACTGTAAACGAGAATAAGTCAGAGGCTCGATCGGTTAAACCGGTGACTCGTTTATGACTTTCCTTATATAGTATACATATAGTATACATATAGTATACATATAATATATATATATATATATATTTATATATATTTATATATATACATATATATATAGTATAGGCTATAAAATATATATATATATAGAGTATAGGGCATAATATATATATATAAACGGCTACTAAAATTGTGACGGAATAGTGAGATGAAGCACGCGACTATGTTAAAAAAGAACTGTCTACAGTCGCTTACGTGCTAGCCTAGGAATCCCGTGAACGGTGTCACGATTCAGTTCCCGAGAGCTCTCCGCATGTTTGGTAAATACCCATCAGTGAGCGAGACGAACAAAAGAGAGAGAGAAAGAGAGAGAGAGGAGAAGCGATTGGTC
Source organism: Dyspetes luteomarginatus (assembly GCA_963669185.1). Lineage (NCBI taxonomy): Eukaryota > Metazoa > Arthropoda > Insecta > Hymenoptera > Ichneumonidae > Dyspetes > Dyspetes luteomarginatus. Next base: position 16,758,780 of record OY769909.1, on the reverse strand, counting down.
AGCGAGAATCCGCATCCGAGTTAGAACGTGCTCGTGCTACGTCGAGGTCGGTCGATCGACAATCCTGAAGGAAAAAATTTATCATCGATGGTGAATAAAATCAATCGATAAAAAAACTCTTCGAAAAAAAAACAAAATACACTGACCAGCGGATAATTTTCGGCACCCAAACGTTGTGAAAAACGAAGTTCCTCTGGAAAATATTAGCTGGAAGCTGCAAGAAGAGAAAACGCGTAAGCATAATAACCGGCGAAATGAGAATTTACGTGTAAAAAGAATTCGATCGATGACTTAAAAATTATAGACGAATAAAAAACTTGTATTTTGAATAAATTTGATTGATACTTTAAATAAAATAATTTTACTATTTCATATGATTTTTGTTTAATTGAATTTTATATATAATTTATCTTGTTCTAGTTCAACACATGTGACATTCGACGGTCATTGACTTTATCCTTGACTCGTGAGTTCAACACGTGTGTCATTATTTATTTCGTGACAAGAGCCATGAAGCTTTATCACAAGTATAAGAAGAAAGAATTTTGATAAGGGATTTAAAAAAATGCATCGTAACATGCACATGGTGCCATATCAAAATGACGAGGTAGTTCTCTACATGGACGACGTGACTGGTATGAATGTCGTGCTGCAACCTTTGAGATCTCACGGAGCTGGAAAATCAACAATGACCATTCCAACGGATACGTCGAATACTCCGCGAGAAATGGAGAATAATAATGCTGCATCCCTTTTGGAAAAGGACAATAATCCTAGGAGAAATGAGCCACCCTCCTATGGACCGGAAATTGATGATCTCGAGCCTGGAAATAAAAGATTTAACGGTGGTGGTACAAGCGATGGTGAAGATCGTGGAACTAACGATGGCCTTTTGCCAACATCGGGAGGATATCCTCCGCCAAGAGGACGATTTCCATTCGACGTTAATATTTATCAGCAAAAAAAGACACTCGCCCAAGGAATGATGGATCTCGCTCTAATATCCGCAAATGCGAGTCAATTTCGTTATGTTCTTCAATCCAGGGGTCATCCTTACTATCTCGCCTCTCTTGTCATGATCGCCATGAGTCTTATTCTTCAGGTTGTCGTTGGAATTGGTCTCATCTGGAACGGAACGTACAACGTTAAAAAAGACCAAGAAGTTCAAAACGCGAATAAAGCCAACAATTGGACGGTCATAGGAATATTTCTCGTTACTATACTCAATGTTCTCATATCTTCGTTTGGTGTTGCGGAGCCACCTAATGTGCTCACTAATAGCTCGTTGAAATTGCTCGATAGTGTTACAGAAGTCGAGCCATTATTGGATGACTAACATTGACCTATTTATATTTTACGTTTGATAAGAAATTCGTTAATGACATTTTATAATGAATATTTTAATCAGTGTCGATGAGAGATGTGACTTTTACTTTGATAAACGCTTGGATTGATGTTATTGAAAAAAGTGCTGTACAAAATTTGACATTTATATTTGGCGTTTTTTTTTTTTTCACATATCATGTAATGTCCCCAAAGAGGATAAAGTTATTTTTCTTTCAATTAGAACAAATTATTGTGATTTATGTATATTTTTATTGTTCCTTGCTCGTATCTACCGAGATGTATGACAATAAACGTTGCGAATGCAAAGAAATGATGAAATTTTCATGTATTAAAATTGTTGGAAATTAGATCGTACTATGGGCCTGAGGGTATCGAATTGAACATGGGAAGAGTTCCAATAGGCTGTAGTCAATTTTCACAAAGAGGCTACAGTTATGCAGACGTACCTGGTGATCTTTATCTCAAACATTTTTCTCTTCAGGCAGAAGATTACGTTTTTAAGGTAATAAAATACGAATTGATATTCTTAATTTTTTTTTGATGGTCCAATGATATTTTTTTTTTCTCATTCAATTAGCTGCCATTAATTAAAAAGGTCAAAGAGATAAAAAATGGAAAATTAAAGCTCATTGGGACACCTTGGAGTGCTCCCTTTTGGATGAAGACGAACAAAAATATTACAGGATTTGGAATGCTTCGAATCGAATATTATCAAGTGTGGGCGGATTATTTCGTAAGGTATCTTTTCGATCGTTGGTTCTTGCTGGATGAAGGTCAATAAAATTGGTATAATTAAAGATTTTAATGCTGCAGGTTTTTAAAAGAATATCAAATGCAGGGTATCGAATTTTGGGGAATATCCACACAAAATAGACCGAGCAAGGGCCTCATTGAGTCTGAATTATCGCCCAGCATGGGCTGGACCAGCAGAAGTATGTCGCAATTTATCAGTAACTATCTCGGACCAACTCTTCAAGAATCAGCCTACAAAAAATTGATGATCATCACTGTGGATGATAACAGATACTTAATTCCATGGACTTTATATGCGGTAATTTTACCGCAAAAAAATTTAGTAACGTAAAATTAAGGGGGTATACTGTTATCAGGATAAATAAATAAATAAATAAATAAATAAGTAAGTAAATAAATAATAAATAAATTATCGTTAAACTTTCTTAAGGTATTTTAATGATTTAAAGCAGATGTTTAAAATGGCTGGGACCAACAACAACGAGACGAAGAAATTTGTGAACGGAGTTGGTGTACAATGGTACATGGACAGTCTCGTACCACCGGAAAATCTCGATCTGTGTCACGAACTTTATCCGGATTTATTCATTATCACAACCGAGGCTGCAACAGGTATTACAATCTCATAGCTATATAACACAATTAACAACTCTTAACTTGGTCGAGCAAAGAATCTCGTGAAAAGTCTCGGAGGATTTGTGTGAGATTTTTTTTTTTTACACCCTTTTGTTTAAGGTGCTTCACCCGGTGTGCTGGAGATCAATGACCTGTTGAATCACAAAGTTCAATTGGGTTCATGGGAACGAGCAGAGCAGTATGCAGAAAATATTATTGAGGTAAATTTTTCTGTTCATTTTGAGATGAAAAAAAAAAAACGCTAAAAATAAAAAAATTCAGCCATTTTTTTTACGCGCAGAATTTAAATCATTGGGTTTCCGGCTGGCTCGATTGGAATATTGCTCTTGATCTCAATGGAGGACCTTCCTGGCACTCTTCTGTGGCTACTGACGCAAATATAATAATAAATTTGTAAATATCTTAAATTTTTCTAGTCGTTGCATGAACGAAAAAAATTAAAATTCGTCTTTGAGAGGTCAGATAACTTTTTCATTCTACAGGAAATCTGACGAATTTTACAAGCAGCCGCAATTTTACGCTTTTGGACACTTCAGCAAATTCATATCAGAGGGAAGCGTGAGAATCTACGTGGAAACTGAGAGTCAGAGTATTCTTCATATAGCATTTCTGACTCCTGATAATTCGACTGTCGTGATATTGCACAATCCGTAAGTAAAATAGTTTTTTATTTTACGATTTATAATTATATACTGTTAATTTATTATTAATTTTGTCTATTATTTGTACGATGCTATTTTTTCTACTATCGACTAATATTTTAGTATTCAATTGGTAAAACAAATGTATAACGTTTTTCAGGCACGATGAAATCATCCCTGTAGAAGTAAAAAGTCTTGCTAATGAGAAAATGATAGTCTTCGATATGCCTGAGAGATCGATTCATACGATCAAGTATTGGTCATTGTGATGTATATTTTTTCTTGATAAAAATTAAGTCAATTTATTTCGATCACTGATATTCGCTTCATCGTTATATACTCAAAAATATTCTTTATCAGCTCTCAGTTATTATTAAGTATTTTTTAATAATAAAATCTATTTTCTCGCTAAAAAAAAGCCTTGCAATTTTATCCATATCGCTTTTCTCCCTCCATACTAACCTCTTAAGAATATCGCCGGTTCGTGATCCAGTTTTTTTTAGAAAAGCCTCCGCCATATCCTCAATATATTTTATCCCATAACATATAGGTTATGTGCGTCTATTATCCTTTTGATACAGTGACAGTTTCTTAGTCAAGAATTTCCTCAAAATATTACATAATAATCGGAATAAAAAAATATGACCGATGTCAAAAATGTCATCGCACTTCTGTGCAAGTATTTGCATCTCTCAATTGGCTCTTCCATCAAACCCGAATATTTCAGATTAGCCAAGTACAATAAAGATAATGATGAAGTTGTGAGTACCAAAATATTGTATATTCACCATACGAAATATAATATTTGTCTTGTATCGCTCAAATTTTTCACTCTTCAATTTTAGACTCGTGCACTTTGGGAAACGTTGCACATGCTCAGCCGCCATGTTGTAAAATACATGCATATAGATGGCAATTTTGATCGTTATGGTACAAAAAAAAAAAAAAACATTTTTCGAAATAATAAAAATTTTCGTATTTTCCTGATGACAAACCTATAAAAATATCATAAAATATTTTCCATACAGTATAAATAATCGTTTCAGATGACATCTACGCGACAAAATTGTATTTTGCATTTCTACAATATCCAACGATAGAATTTTATGCATTGTCGTCAGACGATATTACCCAAAATCGAGAACTCCTGTTGGCTCTCGGCTGGCTGTTTGCCCAAAAAAATGTCTTGAATATCGTCGTGAGAGAAAAAATCGCAAGCAGCATTTTGGGCCACGAATATTCGAGCATCGATGATTCTTCGCCTGCGGTAAGTCTCAATTGACGCAGTAGACTTTTGTTGCATTATTTATGAAATCTGTGAAGGAAAAAAAAAGTCAGAAGTCTCATGTTAGTTTATGCGTTGCAATTACGTTGAGGGATTTTTTTTTTGTTTTTTTGTTTTTAGATAAAAGTTGACAATCCTCGATTGCCACTGGAAGATTCACAGTCTGAGATGAAACGAATCGTGAGCAGATGCGGTAGCATAAGTCACAATATCAAAGAGATTGCAGAGTTGGTTAATGAGAAAATCAAATTAACGACAAAGATTCATGGGGCTAGCTTGAATACGAGCGGTTTGCCTCATTTGAGCGTTTACGAGGTCGCTTTGGCAAAAAAATCTTTTGCCAAGAGTAAACCTGATTACACGAAAAAGGACGAAGAATTAATTAATGAATTACATTCAATCTCGTTCATTCTTGACACTCATATGCGATGGAAAAAAAAGGAACACGTGTTTTACGACTGGATGGTGAATTTTTTTTTTCAAATTTCAAATGCATCGACAAATATTTAATCCTCTGGTCTAGACCTGGGTCACTAGTGACCCGACGGCGTTGTGTATTTCAACATGACGACAAAAAATGGTGTAGACTAGCGGGTTAATAATTGCAAATCTATAAGGTCGATGTGGAAATGAGTGTTTAGTTATTACCAAATTTCACTCGTGCATTATATCATTTAATTGTATTACGTTAATTAACAAATATTATTTCGTTCTAGGAAAATTTGGTAATAAAAAAATTAATCATACCATATCGTACTTTTGTTACTATTAATTGCAAAAAATTGCTAATTGGTTATAAAAAGAATATTCCCTGCTGAAGTTTGAGTTAATTTTCAAATTTCAGGTAACGGTCATTGAAGAGAATAAAAAAGATGAAAAAAATTGTACGGTGGAAAATCGCTGTGGTGAATTATCGAATTTTCTTTCATTGTTGCGTCACGTGACGAAGAAAAAAATGCACTCAATTAAGAACGGCGAGATAAATGCCTCGAAGCAAAGTGAAATTTACGACGAATCGTGTGTTTCGCGATTTTTGAGAACTCAGCCGGGAATGACAGAGGCTGAAATATGGAATTTAAAGACAGCAGAGAAGTTGAATGTTATTGAGATTGATGTCGATGCCAAAATGAATAAGTTAACGGCTGAATTGAGAAAAATGCTAAAATCAATACCAAATTGCGTCGAGATTTGATAATATTAAAATGTGTATAGTTTTAGGACAGTCGAGCACTTGAACGCTATTGATATTGGTGAAAAAAATGATGAAATTAACGACTAAATTTAAAAAAGTTTTTTTTTGTTTTTTTATACAAACTTGTGCCGAGATTTGATATTATTAAACAATTATGTATGTTTCTTATGAGCAACACTCTTTATTAAATAAATTATTTACAAATCCTTTCTCGCGCACAGGCATAATTCTCTTTTCTTCAACTTTCGTTTTCAGTTTTTTTTTATTCATTTTTTTTCTCTTCTTATTTTCCATCATCACTGGAATTATCGTATGTTTATGCTGCATAAATTAATACAGTGATTAAATTTGTCCTACTAAAATACATTGACTTCATAGGCCTTCGCAATCTACTTATAAATCATGAAATTTATATATGTACAAGTTCACCGTCTCTCACGCATATTTTTTTCTCTTAATATACATTTATTAATATATGTATATATATATATATATATATATATATATATATATATATATATGTATAATATACTGTCTGTTCACTAGTCACTTACAATAAATCATTTCTTTTTTTATCTGTTGCTTATTCTTTCTTTTGTTTTTTTTTCTCTCTTTTTTTTTGTCCATTTTTTGTGTAGAATCATGAGTGAGATGTGTACAATTATTTTTTTCCTTCTATTATCGTATAATAATCGTGTAGCAAATAGAAATTCTAATACGTGTGTATGCATTATTGTGTGCTCGTTTTTCTTCGTTTCTAATTTAGAGCACCGTTACTATATATTTTTTTCTTTCTTTAACACTTGTGTAGGCGTGCTTACCGCATCTACATAGATATATTATCAGGATTATCACAGTCTGTGTATTTACAACTTACAAGTCCTAGAGACGATCAACTTTAAAAATTAGCATTCATTTATTATTTTCTCTTCTCTTCTTCTTCTTCTTCTTCCTTTCTCTCTGTCTTATTTATATTTTCTCGTCATTCCACTTTTCTCGTTATTGCGTTAATTTAAACATCCTCTTATACCATCACGTTTTTATCTCGTCACTGTGTAGATTTCTTTCCTCGTTTATTTTCTTTAGTTTATTTTGCCGTCGAACGAGATCGACGAGCAAATGACTCGAATCATCATTAATCGATCCGGTAAAATAGTACGGAGTAAAAAATATTTGCTTAACGATAACGTAAATTAAACGAAAAAAAAATGGACATACTTAGTGAAAATACTTAGTTTTTCTCGTTTTCTTTTTTTTTACGAGCTTTTGCACATTAAACGAAAATTCCAATTTTTACGGTTTTTTCCTCTTTTTCTAAGTAAATATAAAATTAATTAAACATGAAACTTATAGGATTGCGTATATCGGTATCAGATGTATCCTCCTGTCATAATTGCGCGTGAATTTTACCATTTTATTGGTCACCAAAAGTCACGAGAGTCGAATATTAATTCGATTCTCAAGTCAATTATGCGCAAAATAATATTATCGTTTGGAGCATAAGGAAAAAACCGAATTGACCACATTGACCGTGCATCGAAAAAATTCGCCGTCAGTGAAAAAAAAGTATATATATATATATATTTATACACAAAATAAAATTTGTATGTGCCTTCCAACGTCAAAATAAATTGATCTCCTCGATTCTTCAATGTCGTCGAGCAATGGTCGATAATTTTTAAGTAATCGCGAAGCTTCGGAATGACATTCCAAGCAACGTTCAATATCCGGAAAACTCTTGCTCGTCATTTACACACAATGTCGAAAAAAAAAAAAAAAAATCAATCAGCGTTTCAAAAATTCATGGACTGCATGTGTGAGAATGATTCACTGGACAAAGGGCGCATTGACGGGAGACGCTCGATACATCGGGAAGACTTTTCACAAATCCCAGACAAGAGGCAAAGTTCGTCATACATTTCGTCTCATCTGGAATTCCTTTAAAAAATAAAATTAAAAAAAAAACACAACTCGATCAACACTCCCACTTTGAAATTTCTTCATCAAGTTTTTACCTGGCAAATGAAACAAAAAAAAAGAAAAAGAAAGTGTAAGAAAGAGCTGCAATTTTGGTCAGTCGACACTGGACGTATTTGTTGGTATCGGATGGATTTTTAAATGATATAAAGCGAGAATAATTTTTCTCTGTTTTATCGAGCAAATCCGAGAAAATCGGTTAGTCTGTCATTCCAGTCGTGAAGCCAGTGCGACGGTCCATGAGGCGGTTGTCGTTGTTTGCACGGATTTATCTCTTTTTCAGCTGGCATATATTCCTCGCCACGTATGCAGAAATAACTTTTTATTGGGCTACGACACATTGGACACCTGTCGAGTTTACCGAAGCAAGATGCGCAAATGCACGTATGTCTGCAGGGCAAAAGAGCCCTCGAGAGAGGAAAATATTGACAAACGACACATAGCTGTTCGCCTGCAGAGTTCCACAATGAACCCTCGGAATCTCCGGCTCCCGAGGCAACGAGAGCGCCTCTCGTTGTTCCGCCATTGTTGTTGCAAGGTTCGGCCAATGCGAGTGCTGGTCCCAGTCCAGATGAGACATCACTCTCCTCGTAGTTCGTTGAGTTTCCTGTCGCTAGATATAATTGCTGAAAAACGAAAAAATAACAAAAAAATGAAAACAAAAAATGGCCATTAATTGATAAATTATTGAGTATTGTGATGCTTAGAAGAAATAAATTGAATGAGATTTTTCGATGGTCTGAAGAATTATCAAATACATGAAGGTACTTTTTATGGTTCCCGAAATACTTTTAACTGGAAATAATATCACAGGGCAATTTTATCCTCGGCTATATCAATATTTCGTGGTACAGTCGGGAAAATTTTATCCCCAAATAAATTCAGGATAGATACGTGATTCGTTGATTTGAAAATATTTAATTTTTTTAATTCAATATTTCAGTCTTTCGTGAATGATTTTTTTGTTAAAATTTACGAACGATTGGTTATGAATTAAAAAAATCTTTTAATTGTACAAAGTGGCTGCTGATTTCTTGGAAAATTTCGCGAGCGTATCAGATTTAGATATTTGAAAAATAAAATAAAAAAATGGAAATACTTTTGTAATTCTTTACGACCTGTTTCGTCGTCAGTCACATTTTTCTCACTCTTAAGTGGTCTGCAATCTGACGAGTTTGCTCTGCGAGGTTGTTTGAGCCTCGCTGACAAAAAGCTGAACTTGCTTTAGCAATTGAGAGATAAGCTGCAATGTGTGTGTGTGTGTGTATATATATATATACGAAACGATATTCGCGATTTTCTGCAATGTCAAAGAAGCAAAGCGATAAATATATATATATCGCTTTGCTTCTTTGAAATTGCAGAAAATCGCGAATATCGAGGCAATAAATAAATAATGTACTGTGTCGCATTACACTGAGGCCACAAACGAGGACAAAAGACATTCTTCGAAATAGGATATCTATATTATATTATATTATATTATATTATATTATATTATATTATATTATATTATATTATATTATATTATATTATATTATATTATATTATATTATATTATATTATATTATATTATATTATATTATATTATATTATATTATATTATATTATATTATATTATATTATATTATATTATATTATATTATATTATATTATATTATATTATATTATATTATATTATATTATATTATATTATATTATATTATATTATATCACCAAAAAAATCAAATCGTACAATATTTTTTTTTAAATTAAAATTTTATGATTACAATTAAATTTCGTTTAAAATCATATTCAAGTTCGATGTTTGAATTTTTTACAACTAAAATTACGTAACTTTTCAATATTATAATTTTTTTTTCTCAAATGCTGTAAAATCGACTCACCTTTAGACAGGACAGCTGGCCATTAGCCTGTTTGAGATATTGCGCGAGAATGGAGGTCGGCAATGTGCACACGCTGTCCTTAATATGAACGACATTCACCAGGGCGACCTTTGGGGAAAAAAAAACAATGCAGGTAAAAAAATTGATTGAGGATAAAATGACAAAAGAGAGCGAAAGAAGGGAGAAGATAAAATAAAATGTCAACTGTGAGATAATAAATATCACGTGCTACATATGCTGATTATTCTCGTGGGAACAGATTTTTATTTCTTATTTTTAATTTTTTTTCTACTCACAGTTTCGTCAGGATGCGGATCTCTGTTGTCTCTGCGAGTGAGAAAGATAACGAGAGGATAGCAGAGTCGTGGCGGTGTGCCGAGCTCGAGTTCCGGAGCTGGCAAAGAAAGCCTCAAAGTTTCCTCGCCATGTGGTTGCCTACTGTGGCTCAAAGTTAAGAGAAATTCATTTTCTTCTTTCGTTCCTCGCAAAATTTTAAATTAAAAGATTCATCGAATTATCTTACAATTATATGATTAATTAAATTACATTGAATTATGTCTTAATTTATTTAAGACGTTGCAGCTATTATTTTGAAATAAAATCAGCTTGCGAAGTATGAAGAAAAAAAAAAAACGATTTTGGCAATGTGCCTAATGCTGTGTTTTGTTTGAATAATTTTAGTGAGTTTTGAAAACATGAAAAAAAAAGAAAAAGAAAATTCTATACCCTGATTTGACACCAAAGTGATGGACATATCTCTATAATGATATTAAATTTTCATTGATTATATTAAATGAAATTTTCATCAATTGTACAATCATTGAATCAAATGATCAATTAATTAAATTATAAATAAAATTTAAGCCAGATCTTGTGATATGATTGGTGCATAGTCGTGTAAAGGATACGTTTGTGGTGGGGTCAAATATTGAGCGTGACCCTGAAGAAGAGTTCCATTTAGTGATGCGTCCCTCAAAGCGTTCCATGGCTTCCAAAGTGCTAAATGAAGTTCTCTTATGCTAACCCCCCATATTGCCTGCAACGAGTATTCGACTTGGCTCGATACCTCGCACTCGACTTCTGCAACAAATAATGACGAAACAAATCCATTAATACATTGTTGGTAATAAAAAAAATATAAAAAAAAACAAAATCAAATTCGATGAATAAAACTTGAGTGAAAATTTCAAAAACGACACGATCATAAAAAAAAAAAGTTTCAACCCTGAGACGAAATAATGCCTCTTCATTATGTATTTAGGACTCGAATATTTAACGACGTTGTCGTTACTTAATACTTTTAACTTTTATGCGAGAGAATTAATGCAAAACTCCACCGTTATGGGCATAATTACCAGTCTTTAAAAAATATTTCACTCTCTCTCAATTTTTCTTCAATTTCTATAGAGATTTAAGGGAAAAGGTACGTGGCACAATCGATTAACATGAAATATAAATCTACACAAGAATAAAAACAAGAAAATTATCTTTTGTTTAAAAAAGTGTCTGATCGAACACCATTGAATTTTTAATTCTTACGATAACCGCTAATGCATTGCTATTATCATTATTACTATTTTTACGACGAAGATACGATGCACAATCGACTTACATGAAATATAAATCTACACAAGAATAAAAAAAAGAAAAACATCTTTTGTTTAAAAAAGAGTCTGATCGAACACCATTGAATTTGTCATTCTTACGATAACCGCTAATGCATTGCCATTATCATTATTACTATTTTTACGACGCAAATACGATGCCCAATCGACTGACATGAAATATAAATCTACACAAGAATAAAAAAAAGAAAAACATCTTTTGTTTAAAAAAGAGTCTGATCGAACACCATTGAATTTTTAATTCTTACGATAACCGCTAATGCATTGCCATTATCATTATTACTATTTTTACGACGCAGATACGATGCACAATCGACTTACATGAAATATAAATCTACACAAGAATAAAAAAAAGAAAATTATCTTTTGTTTAAAAAAGTGTCTGATCGAACACCATTGAATTTTTAATTCTTACGATAACCGCTAATGCATTGCCATTATCATTATTACTATTTTTACGACGCAGATACGATGCACAATCGACTTACATGAAATATAAATCTACACAAGAATAAAAAAAAGAAAAACATCTTTTGTTTAAAAAAGAGTCTGATCGAACACCATTGAATTTTTAATTCTTACGATAACTGCTAATGCATTGCCATTATTACTATTTTTACGACGAAGATACGATGCACAATCGACTGACATGAAATATAAATCTACACAAGAATAAAAAAAAGAAAAACATCTTTTGTTTAAAAAAGTGTCTGATCGAACACCATTGAATTTTTAATTCTTACGATAACCGCTAATGCATTGCCATTATCATTATTACTATTTTTACGACGCAGATACGATGCTAAATCACGTATCGTCGTTAATGGCCCAACACAGTGGCGGAACAAAAAATTTATCGCTGTTCGATATTTTATTTTTCATTGCGATCAAGAGTTCGTCTTATTTCAACACTTTGACCAGTTGAGTGGGATCTTTTTGCCCGAGGGCAATATATTTCATGGTTGAAGCAACGGTTCTCGTGCGTGGAGCATGTCTGCGTACATTATATTGCCCGGAGGAGGCGCAAGTACCGTTTAAAATAGAGGTGAGTACAATTTTTTTTTTTCTCTTTTTACAACGCGCACAGTACACACGAGTAGTACATGCGACGTCGCAAATTCAGCAGAGAGTTCTTCTCGCTCGAACTGTCCATGGCACTGGAGAACCTTGCGAGTTTGAGCGGCTAATGGAATGAGTTAGAGAGGCAGAGAGAGAGAGAGAGAGAGAGAGAGAGAGAGAGAGAGAGAGAGAGAGAGAGAGAGAGTTTTCTCAAGACGTGCTGAGCGCTGTATATGAGTCTTATTTCGTTTATTTTTTAACTCCTCGCATCGGTGCTGCTGCGAAGCTCGGCCGTATCTCTATTGGTAAAATTCCTATACATACAGAGAGACGTCGTTCGTGGTTCGAAAGAGCGAACCAAGGACGACAAGGCGTACACGTTGAAGATATATGTACTTGTAATATATATATATATATACACATATGGAGACAGAAATCGAGGATAAAATAATTGCCGAACATTCTGGCTCAAATTAACTGAGCTCCTCGATATTTTCCATTTTCTTTTTTCTTCCATTTTTAGTACAGTAAAAATTTCATGTATTATTACTTCGTCCGTGGTTCGAAAGAACGAACCAAGGACGGCAAGGCGTATACGCTGAAAATATGTATATATACACATGTGACTTTATATATTGAGACAGAAATCGAGGACAAAATAAATACATGCCTCGGTATATTCAGATATAAAACGAAATATGCCGGAGATTTTGGCTCAAATCAACTGGGCCCCTCGATATTTTCCATTTTCTTTTTTCTTCCATTTTTAGTACAGTAAAAATTTCATGTATTATTAATGCGACGGCAAAGCGTACACGCTGAAACATATGTACTTGTAATATATATATATATATATATGTGTGTGTGTGACTTTATATATTGAGACAGAAATCGAGGATAAAATAAATACATGACTCGGTATATTCAGATAGAAAACGAAATATGCCGGAGATTTTGGCTCAAATCAACTGGGCCCCTCGTTATTTTCCATTTTCTTTCATTTTTAGTACAGTAAAAATTTCATTGTATTATTACAATTACAATAATGTCATTTTAATAATACGAGAAATATTCTAATTTTTATTTATCAATCTTTGTCCAGTGGAAATTTTAAGATATTCATTAATGAGGTTTTTTCTCAAAGGTTCGTGCAGGCACGATATTGTCGAATGAGGTTTGAGGTCGTTTGAGGTTTCGAGGGTGGAATTTTATCGGGAGATCGAGCGCGTGTAGGAGTTTTAGCATGCAAGCCTAAGGGCCGGTTGTTCCAACTCTTACGTAAAATTATCTGTGAGTTAACGCATATAAAAAGTACGAGGTATCTGGCAGATAAACTTTACCTAGAGGTGGAACAACCCGCCCTAAATGAGGAAAGAGGTGGGTGAGAAAGAGGGGGGGGGGGGGGGGGGGGGAGGCATCTAAAAGTAAACCACCGAAAATATTTCTGTGCGAGTTGAAAGGAGGTCGGGAACCGTTACGAGGCTGAATCGAAGATTCCAGAATCGTTGTAAAGAGACTGGAGAATGAGACCAATGACTTTGTTCTTGAACGTATTTTTTTCCAATCGTCCATGATAAAAATTGCTTCTCGTTACATTAGAAAAATTGTATTTTGGAACTGGAAATGAAGAAATATGAATCCGCTCCAATTTGATAAATAAGATGAATATTTTACGATTTCATTTAAATAGTTCAAGTCTGAAGAAAATTGGACATTTTTTTTTGCTATTTTTACAATTTGTGGTAATTCTACGGGGAAAAAGGGCGAGAGGGGGAATTCTCGAGTTTTCGAGAATTCACCATCTCGCTTTTTTTTTAGTTCTCGAGCTATCGAGATTCCAGCCTCTCGCCTTTTTTTTAAATTCTCGAGTTATCGAGAATTCACCATCTTGCCTTTTTTTTGAATTCTCGAGTTATCGAGTTATCGAGAATTCACCATCTCGCTTTTTTTTGAATTCTCGAGTTATGGAAAATTCACCATCTCGCTTTTTTTTGAATTCTCGAGTTATCGAAAATTCACCATCTCGCCTTTTTTTCAATTCTCGAGTTATCGAGAATTCACCATGTCGCCTTTTTTTTGAATTCTCGAGTTATCGAAAATTCACCATCTCGCCTTTTTTTTTGAATTCTCGAGTTATCGAGAATTCACCATCTCGCCTTTTTTTTGAATTCTCGAGTTATCGAGATTCCAGCCTCTCGCCTTTTTTTTTCAATTCTCGAGTTATCGAGAATTCACCATCTCGCCTTTTTTTCAATTCTCGAGTTATCGAGAATTCACCATCTCGCCTTTTTTTTGAATTCTCGAGTTATCGAAAATTCACCATCTCGCCTTTTTTTTTGAATTCTCGAGTTATCGAGAATTCACCATCTCGCCTTTTTTTTGAATTCTCGAGTTATCGAGATTCCAGCCTCTCGCCTTTTTTTTTCAATTCTCGAGTTATCGAGAATTCACCATCTCGCTTTTTTTTTTAATTCTCGAGTTATCGAGAATTCACCATCTCGCTTTTTTTTTGAATTCTCGAGTTATCGAGAATTCACCATCTCGCCTTTTTTTTTAATTCTCGAGTTATCGAGAATTCACCATCTCGCCTTTTTTTTGAATTCTCGAGTTATCGAGATTCCAGCCTCTCCCCCTTTTTTTTTTAATTCTCGAGTTATCGAGAATTCACCATCTCGCCCTTAAAAAAAAACCCTTCGTTAACACGAGGTATTTTTTTTTCACTACATCATAATCGACAGGATCGTTTGTGAAGAGGAAAAAAAAAACGTCGCGGTTCAAGTCGATCATCGAGATGAAAATTATTCTATCCGTTGAGAGGAGAAGGAGACGACTCTCGAGCTCTCAAAAGTCGTTGAGTTGATGATTTTTCCTCTTTATCTTCGTCATTGTTGCCATTGCCTGCTCCGGAGAGTTTTTGCTTGGGCAAACTTTGTGTTCGCTTTGTGTTCACTCCAAGTGCCAGAGTCAACAATCGGACGTGTTTTCGTCGGGTCATCAGTCTCTCGTATTTTTATCGCTTGTAGATTTGTCCCTCCACCCCCCCGTTTGTCATCGAGTTACAACGATGAGGAACGAAGTAAATAATCGAAGTGATGATGATAATAATAATAATAATAATAATAATAATAATATCGATAATCATAATAAAATTTGATCTCAATATGATAATTATATAATATTTTTTTTCATCAAATTGATTAATAAATGGAGGAAAAAATAGGTAATTTTAGTTCGTTATTTAATAATTACCGCAATAAATATGAATAATTATATTTCATTATATTGATCATTTAATCAATTAATGTCAATTTAACAATTAAGAATTTAATTTAAACGGAGAAAAAAATGAGAGAATGAGAGGAGAAAAAGAGTTTTTCCTTATCGAAAATTAAAAATGAGTCTCGTTGGGAATCCTTGAATAATTGCTCAACGGGGCTCTCCTTCAAGATTTTTTTCTCCGGCTCCCGCCGGTAGTGTGAACACGAGTGAAGTGAAAGCTGCTGTAACTGGACGGACCAAACACATTGCAGCTTTGACTCCGAACGCGTGTTCTGTCTCCGATAATTTTTTTTTTTTTTCCTCTTTTTTCTCCTTATTCTCTTGTTGGCCAATCGCAAAGTCTTTTGAATAATGAACGGATATATGATAATTCGTAGTATGTAAAAATCAATTTACCACAACGAATATCAATTTTAATATTAGCTCGTAGTCGACGAAAATAGCAAATACAGTTAATTTTTGGTTACCAAATTTATTAAATAATAAAATTTGTTTACCAAGATGAAAATAATCGATTGAGTTAAATATGAAAGTCATGTGATATTAATTAAACAGAAAAATCAATTGAATTAAGTTGGAAAATCGATTAAATGAAATAATGTTTAAATCGAAGATTCCAGAATCGTAGTGAAGAGACTGGAGAATGAGAACAATGACTTTGTTCCTGAACGTATTTTTTTCCAATCGTCCATGATAAAAATTGATCCTCGTTAAATTAGAAAAATTATATTTTGGAACCGCAAAGTCTTTTGGATTTTTGGATAATGAACGGATATATGATAATTCGTAGTATGTAAAAATCAATTTACCACAACGAATATAAATTTTTGGTTACCAAATTTATTAAATAATAAAATTTGTTCACCAAGATGAAAATAATCGATTGAGTTAAATATGAAAGTCATGTGATATTAATTAAACAGAAAAATCAATTGAATTAATTTGGAAAATCAATTAAATGAAATAATGTTTAAATCGAAGAATCGATGTAATTAAATGGAAAAAATAGAGAGCTGAATTGTTTTGTGATTTTAGCCAAATGAGGCAATTCTGAAATCTCTTAAATTAAAAAAAAAAAAAATACATGATTAATGACGAAATTATTAAATTTTCTGATACACAAAAAATGTAGATGAGAATGAAGATTAATAATATTAAATTAAAAGGATATTATCGAGTGTCTTGGGGGTTGATTGATCGAGACAAAGATGAATAATGGATTCTTTAATTATACCGATCCAGTAGTGGCTATAATTAATATAAATATTTTACATATACGAATAGAGACAAAAGGAACTAATGGGCGAATTAAGGGGGTACGTAAGTGTCTCGTGAATTTATTTGTCAGTGAAAGGCAGTGAATTTTCTCATTCCTAGATAATGATTAATTGCTCCTGCTCTTGAGACTCGAATGACGTGGTTTACTGGTCGTCTACGTGATCGAGAAGAACCGAGCATGAACCAGCGTCATCCTCGCGAGTGTCTTGAAAACACAATCGACAATTAGTCTCATTGCTATACGAGAGAAAATAGCAGTGAGATTATTGCAATGAGAGATGAGCCAGCATTGAGGATTTATTTCCGAGATAAATCGAAGATTAACCAATTAATTAGCAAAAACAAGATAGTACATTTTGCGAAGAATTTTTATCCAGCATATTTGAAAAATTTCCAGTTTTTTTTTTTACGTGAGACTTTTGGTTCTCTTTTTCTTTTCGTAAGAAAAAAGCAATGTGATTTGTGACCAGGGGAAAAATTCCGATCGGCTAGTTGTAGTTAAAGAAATGTAATTTTTCATAAACTGTCAGAAATATAAAAAATATTCGAAAAATATTGATTTTCA
The DNA here is from genome assembly GCA_963669185.1 of Dyspetes luteomarginatus. Lineage (NCBI taxonomy): Eukaryota > Metazoa > Arthropoda > Insecta > Hymenoptera > Ichneumonidae > Dyspetes > Dyspetes luteomarginatus. Next base: position 16,741,257 of record OY769909.1, on the reverse strand, counting down.
AATAAACAACTAACCTAAATAAACTAACCTAAATAAACAACTAACCTAAATAAATAAATAACCATAGCTTGACTTCTGCCCAATATAAAATAAAAAATTTGTATAGCATTTCAAAAAAATTGAGAAAACAGAGAATGCTGTTTAGCAGTGAGATTATTGCAATGAGAGATGAGCCAGCATTGAGGATTTATTTCCGAGATAAATGGAAGATTAACCAATTAATTAGCAAAAACAAAATAGTCCATTTTTCGAAGAATTTTTATCCAGCATATTTTGACAATATTCCAAAAACATGAAAAATTTCCAGTTTTTTTTACGTGAGACTTTTTGTTCTCTTTTTTTTTTTTTTTTTAAAAAAACCAGAAATGTAATTGGTGACCAGGGGAAAAATTCCGATCGGCTAGTTGTAGTTAAAGAAATGTAATTTTTCATGAACTGTCAGAAATATAAAAAATATTCGAAAAATATTGATTTTCAAATAAACAACTAACCTAAATAAACTAACCTAAATAAACAACTAACCTAAATAAACTGACCTAAATAAACCACTAACCTAAATAAACAACTAACCTAAATAAATAAATAACCATAGCTTGACTTCTGCCCAATATAAAATAAAAAATTTGTATAGCATTTCAAAAAAATTGAGAAAACAGAGAATGCTGTTTAGCAGTGAGATTATTGCAATGAGAGATGAGCCAGCATTGAGGATTTATTTCCGAGATAAATGGAAGGTTAACCAATTAATTAGCAAAAACAAGATAGTACATTTTGCGAAGAATTTTTATCCAGCATATTTTGACAATATTCCAAAAACATGAAAAATTTCCAGTTTTTTTTACGTGAGACTTTTTGTTCTCTTTTTTTTTTTTTTTAAAAAAACCAGAAATGTAATTTGTGACAAGGGGAAAAATTCCGATCGGCTAGTTGTAGTTAAAGAAATGTAATTTTTCATGAACTGTCAGAAATATAAAAAATATTCGAAAAATATTAATTTTCAAATAAACAACTAACCTAAATAAATAAATAATCGTAGCTTGACTTCTGCCCAATATAACATAAAAAATTTGTATAGTATTTCAAAAAAATTGAAAAAACAGAGAATGCTGTTTGGCCATCGCCATATCTCAATTTTTATGGCTCTCTCGGTCATCTTTAAAAAATTTTAAAAATTGGAAAGCAAAATTAATTGCCAAGATCATTGGTTAATTTTTTTTTCAAAAACCTTTAAAAAAAAAAAAGAAAAAATTTACGAAAAATCGCAATCCAATGAATCGATCGTATCAACGATTACGAATAAAATCAGCACGGATTCGAGTTGTGATTCTCCTTCTTCTTCTACTTCTTTCGAAAACAAATATGAATCGACTTTTCGGTAAAGTAGTCTATTATTTACCAAAAACTTTAAATATTTGACATTTGCCTGCGGCAATCTGCCATTGTATTTTTTCTCATTGATGACGAATCTACTGACCATGTCTTTCTTGATAACTCATAAATTATACCATAAAAAATACTCACTAAAAAAAAATATTAAAAAAAAAAGAAACATTTAAACCGGTTTTTTTTACAGTTATTTTCGTCCTCAATACCTCGTTACTTCATTGACTCTTTTTGCCCTCGTAAAAATAAAATGGTTAAAGTTCGTAGCTCTAAATTAGCTCGACTCTTCACTACACTGTACGACAGTCTACAGCAGTATTCTATATATATATATGTATATTTATATATGCACACACACACACACATATATATATATAATAATAATAATATAATATATATATAATAATGATATTATATATATATATATATATATATATATATATATATATATATATAAAAGTATAGCTTACTCGTCAACGTATGCAAAAAACGCTGATTATCAAATCGCTTATATTGCGCAATGGAGAACCGGCGAGCGGTTGCGTGCTCTCTCTGGGACTCTTATGAGCTATCGGTTACCGCAACTCGACAGTCCGAGAGTTAGCCCAGGCAAAAATCCGCAACCGGCAAAAACTACCGACGGTGAAGAAAAGAATATGAGAATAAAAGAATAAAAGGAGCAGCAGCAGCATTAAGTAACGCGCATGGAAATCGAGAGACCACGGGTGAAAATCAACTCGTCGTCAAACTATATAATACTCTGACTACAGAGGACAAATCAATGAATAACTCATGAGATAATACGAAGCTCCAAAACTTAACGGAAATGCGCGCTCGTGTGTGTGTGTGTGTATGTGTGTGTGGATCGACACCGCAGAGATGAAAAATTAAATTAAAATAACAGAGACAAAGTGTCCCACGTGTTCATTACAGATGTAAATGGGCTGACCACAAAATAATAATAATAATAATAATAATAATTATTATTATTATTATTATTATTATTATTACTGTTATTATCATTATCATTTTCTATGTTTATGATTTATGTCTGATTTATGATTTATGTTTGCGGATTATTGACAATACTCGACGTTCAAATTGATTCATTGTTGGATCGATATTTCAATCATTCTACAAACGGGACATTCGAGAAATAGCGTAATAAGCTTTTCGAGAAAATATTGCTACGTCGGGCAAGCATCAATCAGCGGGAAGAGCATACCGGCGATCGGCGATCGGCGAGTTTCACGTTCCCGTTCGCGACTCACTACGTTATGTAGCTTTATACATGTATATATATGTGCGCAAATTGTACATATAATATGTACAATTTGCGGGTATTGTGACGATTTCAATATGGTTATATACATTAATACATTAATACATATATATATGTACAATTTGCGGATATTGTGATGATTTCAATATGGGTATATATATACATTAATATATATGTATATATATGTGCATACTGTGACGATTTCAATATGGTTATATACAATAATATATGTATATATATATATATATATATATATATATATATGTATATATGGCGCATACTGTGACGATTTCAATATGGTTATGTACAATAATACACATACATATGTTAGTTTCTAGCTGGCATATTCGAGAAACAGGATAATAAGTTTTTCGAGAAATTTAGCTACGTCAGGCCAGCATCAATCTGCGGGGAGAGCTCGCCGGGGATTGGCAATCGGCGCGTTTCACAACCGCGTATGTGTTCCCGAGAGAAAAGCCTTCAATGTAACGCATCAGTGTCACAAAACTATCAGCAGGAAACGACGAAGAAATGACTGGCGAATGCTTGGGTATTCTCGATATTCTCTCTCTGTCCCTCTTTCTCTCTCTCTCTCCCCAGGAAGTTATGAAAAAGAGCTTGACGTTTCAGAAAGATCGGCAAAATATTAAAAATCCGATTCTTATTAAAATAAAAAAAAATAAACGATAATTTCAAATTATGTTAACCCATTCGAGACCGATTGCACACCGTGTGTGCAATTGATTTCCGAGGCTATAAGACCGGTTGCACCTCGTTTGTGCAATAATTAAATATGAACACTATGAAGAAAAAAAAATTTCGCTCCTGGGGACCGTGTTCGAAAAAAATCGCCGTCTCGAGTGGGTTAAGAGACGAACGACTAATGTTGAAATATCAAATGACCAGATAATCTTTTCGATAGAAGTTTTTTTTTTTTTCACAACGATTTTAATTTTTAATCTTCATATTGACGATTGAAAAAAAAAAAAAAAAACATAATCGTTTGAGTAAATTTTCTATTTGCATTCTTACCCCGAAATTCCAGAAAGGTTTTTTTTTGTATACAAAGAATGTAATAATGAGTCATAAAAAACGTCCGGGGGAAGGAGAAACAAGAAATACGAGAAAAAAACAATGAAGGTCGTCTTGTGAGTGAATTTCAACTCAGGCCCGATCGGCTCGAGCTGTCAGTATAACTCCTAAGATTTTGCTGCTGGGATCTTTTTTTTTTTTTTTTTTTTTACTACATTCATTTTTAAACGAGATACAACTTTTATCTTGAACAACGAATCGAATTCCGCATTTAAAAAAAAACGGCCATCATTCAAATTTGTCGAAAGCGGCGCCACCTAATTCTGAACTGACTTCACCATTTGCATGATGTTCCCCTCGTAACCCTGCAACTTTGGTCTACAACTATTTTTTCATATAACGAATAATTTTTGCGATAATCGAATCCTTAATTTATTAGATTGTTGCAAATATAATTGCTCTTTTGAATAATAAACTTCAAAGTAGTATATATATATATATATATCTCAACTTAGATTAGATATTATAGAATGAAATTTATTAATCGACGTAAGAAAAATTACAATCTACGAATTTTAGAATTCGGAAGTCCTCGAACTGATGAATTTTTCAAAGGCGTTTTGAGCTTTGCAATTATTTTTGCACCAAGCTAATAAAATGGGACACCCTTTATATGTATACACAAATGAAAATAAGACTGGTAAATATTTCAGCAAAATTATTTCACATAAGAAAGAATAAAATTCGTGTAAAATAAAAAAAAAAACGAAAGAGTGAGAGAGAGAGAGAGAGAGAAAAGAGAGAGCACGCCGGTTATAGGCATGGGGACTCGGTTAAATCTTTAAAATACTCTGTGAAATATGCCAAGGACAATTCATGCATGCGAGCGGAGATCGAGATCGAGGCTGCTCTCGTGATCGATACGATACGTCAATTCTCTCACGTCTTTTTTTTTTTTTTTTCTTGCTTTCCCTGAAATATATTGGAAAACTCCTAGTCATAAAAGGAGAGCACATCCAATTCGAATCAAGTCCGAGAAAAACGGTTAATCGTTCGAAGAGAAATCATCGATCAAACATAGTAATATATATATATATATATAGAGTAACGTAATTTCGTAATTTAGAGTTAAAAAAGACGCCAAAAAATTACAAAAATCACTAACATTATGCGTAATTATTATGACAATTGTTACAATGACAAATTTATGCATTTTACAAAAGAATTATTTTTCAATCTTTTTAAATTAAATTTCGTTCAATATTTTACAAAAAAAAAGCGATTGTTTTGAATTGGAAGTTTAACTTGAGATGATCATTCATAAGTATATATGATATATAATATAATATAATATAATATAATATAATATAATATAATATAATATAATATAATATAATATAATATAATATAATATAATATAATATAATATATAATATATATATGATATATATATGCATATATAATAGTATACAAAAGGTTCTGTATATGAAAAAGTGAGAAAAAAAAAGCAAAGATAGAGATCGACGAGGTATTGAATAATTATTTAATTAATCAATATAGTTTTTAATATTCAAACATATGTAGAATTTTTTTCACGCTTCGGACGATAGTCCAAGATATTGATCGAGTCACAAGATACGAAAATATTTGAAAACAAGTTTTTTTTCCTACTTCGTTTTTGTTGCCTCATTAGAAGCGAGTATAAGGCAACTCGAGGGCGTGTTTCAGCTAAAAAAAGAAAAATTGAAAAAATACGGGAAGCAAAAAAAAATATCATTGAATAATTAAATTCTACTGTTGGGTTATTAACGATCTCACATGTCTATTCAAGGTTAACCCTGAGAGGGAATTTGTAATAATCGTCATGACAGTCGGAATCTGATGATTATACGAGAGCATCGCGGATAAGAAGATGGAAAAGGTCAGGTAAAAGTGAACGAACAAATTCTCCGAGGAAATTTATAATAATCGTCATGACAGTTGAAATCTAATAATTATACGAGAGTTTGCGTGTAACAAGATGAAAAATATCACAACGTTAACGAACGTTTTATCGAATGATTAATCCGTTGGAATTTTTTTTTTCTTTATTTTATCTGCTTGTTTTTTTATTTAATCAAATGGACTACGAGACTAAACTCACGTAGGCTGAGAATTATAATTCAAACGAGTCGTGTCTATGAGTATGAGCATTAAATGACATTAAGGATACATATAAATAGAACTGAACAGTCTCTAAAGGGAATGAGACAAATAAACTCATTTGATTTTAAATAAATTTCCATGATCTCCATTCCTGACCACTATTTTACTGTAAATCATTTTTTAAAAAATCTCAAGCATGAGTAAAACTATTATTCAAGTTTTTGGTATAGGTCAATATTATATGATTGCTTAAGCGTTTCTACGAAGAAAATAATGCAGTTTTTTTATTTTTCTCGATTTTACAAAACTCTGGCTATCGATTTTTTTTACGAATGCCTTAAAAATGAAAATCATTATTGTTTTCTCTCCGTTTTTAAATATAATGAAATAATAATTATTAACTGCATGGACTCAGGGTAGTATTGAGCTTGCGTGGATAGACGAAGTTTTTTTTTTAATTTTTATAAAATTACAATAAAATATTGGCACTCGATAAAAATATCACAAATGGCAAATCCTTGATAGTGAATATGATAGAAAAAAAAATGTGAACTGACAAAAATAATACGCTGATTTTATACAATCTGTAATAACGTCTAACTAGCAGACGGATTATCTCCGTTTAATTCTGTCCCATAACCCAGTATATGTAGTACAAAAATCACCACCAAGATCGCTCAAGGTCAGCCATCGCCACTTTTCGCTGCCTTGTACACACGGTCGGGCTTGTACCCTGTTGCTACCCGAGTTTCTTAATCAACAGTCGACTGTACACAACACAAAACCCACCACTTGACGGTTGGCTAAATTATTAAATTGCCAGAACGTCAATTCAGTTCACTGATAGCCGAGTTTTTAATCACGCGAGTAAATATTCGCCAAAATGTGACCTACCCGCGCGCACGGAGCGGGTGCAATTTTTTAATCCCGGCAAATTTAACGTACAGGGTTTTGTGAGTTTCCGCTGAGCCGACCATTTGAAAAAATTGTTTTACAGTTGATAATTCAAAAGTGGCGCCATCTGTGATTTTAGCAATACTGCCCTTAATTGTCGCCCTTCATACCGTTAAACTTTTGTATGAAACTTTTTTCCGTACCTCTTTGCGTTTCCGGGATATTTAACTGGTTCGTTTAAAATGGGACACCCTGTATATACACACACACACACACACACACACACACACACACACACACACACACACACACACACACATATATATATATATATATATATATATATATATATATATATATATATACATGGATACATACATATATATATATATATATATATATATATATATATATATATATGCTGAACTTGCCTATGTAATGACGGCATATATATTACAAATTCTCGAAGCTGCTCATGAAACATTTATTCGCTTCGATCATTCTGTAATTGGTCTCTAATTTTTCGTTGCATAATCTGGACTGCGGAACATAAAAGTTGAACGAGGAAATGCTCAGTAGGCGGTCTAAAAAATGTTTATCAAAATTACGTCTAATAAATCAATACCGCATGATTGCAATTTGTGAATTTTCTCGGGCGAAGTAAATCGTGTGCAGTATTATTAAAATTGTTTGATATACGAGAGCCACGATTAAACTCAAGATTGAGAGACGGGTTTGATTGTCACAAAAGGCCGAAACGGTTTTGCTTCGTTAAAGAACAAACGAACTGGGAATAATAATAATAATTATGCAGTAGAATTTTCAATGATTTATTGTCATGGAAATAAACCCAGAGAATAATCGTTTTCGTGCTATTGCGTTGATAAACTTAATTTCAAACTTCATTAAATTTTCCAATGTCCGAGAAAAAATGGTAAAGCAATGAATCAATCAAATAACTATCAGTAGTGAATATTCTTTTTTTTTTGTTTGAGTAATTTTTTTATTCTTTGGTACGAGGATCGAGGAAGAGCGTATGAAAATTCGAAAAAAAAAATTCTAATCTATTCAACTGGAAGCTGCAATATTTTCAAATTATTCAGCTGCATTGAATTATAAAAATAATTATAAATGTAATCTGAAAATTTGCACATTGCTCCGTCATTTTTTTCCCTCTCGCACAAAGTTCTAACCATGAAATTACAGAATCGATAATACGAGGATGTAAACGAGGATAAGTAATAAAAAGGAAACAATATGGAAATTTTTCAATCAGCAGGATGAGAAAATATTATTCTGCGTAGAATAGGAAATAATTTTTTATTTCTTTTTTAAAATTCCTCCGATTGCAAAATAGCTAGTACGGATCGTTAAAATTCGCCGACGGGTCTTTATGTTCTTTGTACTTCTTGTACAATTGCCTGTTTCTGATAATAAAAGAGATGATTATAAAAATAAAAAAAATCTTTCACTTGTTCACCGATAAAAGTGAATGAATTTTTTTTTTTTTAAATACTCATCGCATCGATTAATTCAGGGAAAAATGTTCATCTCTAATTAATTACAATTTCCGATAATCGTATGCGTGTCCAAGACAGTAAACACGGTTGGAAAATGCAAATGTTAATTGAAATGCCAGCCGGAGAGTCGGCGAGTCTCAAGTGAGACAGGAAATCGTCTGGTTAAAAAAAAAAAACAAAACAAAAAAAGAATCATTAAATATAAATATAAAGTTGACAGGAAAGAAAAAAAAAACAATGAGAATTTCCTTAATTTTTTACACACAAAAATGCAAAGGTTTTTCTCACAGAATGGTAAGTCGACATCGAAGTGAGAAGTTTGTCTTTATCCCAAGTTCGTGACTGAGCGTAAACAGTGTCTTTGAGCTGTACGTTCGTGCTGTGAATTCTTGCGAAACATGAATAACGCACAGCGCTATTCCTTACGAAACGAGATCTTCGCACCATGAATCGTTTTGTTTTTGTTTTTTTTTTTTTTTTTCTATATTTTTTTTAACACTCTTTGTTGGCTAGATTGAGCCGGTGCCACGTGCTTTTCGATTCTCGCATTCATCGTATGGAGTCTGCAAAAATTCACCATCGTGTAACCTTACGAATATAAATAGTAAGTGTCGTCAACGAATTCGGATGAATTCGTTGGTGCTCCGTGTAGATGAGCGGAAACTTTTTTTTTTTGTTTATTTTTATTTATTTTTTTTTCCTCCTAAGACACATCGAGACGAATCGAACAATGAAGCAGAGGTCATTATTATATGTGCTTGGGGCTGGCTCCGAAGCAGAAGTTTAATGCTCCATAGGCTGATTATCACGTGGCCAAACGAGATGTCTCTAATTCCTTTCTCTTTCTACATCCGGAGAGAGAAGCGAGAGGGGCAGAACGAGAGAGAGAGAGAGAGAGAGAGAGAGAATTAAAATAGTTTTCGGGCAACTATATCTCGATGTATTGCAAAATTGGTCCTTGAGTGTCTTGAATCGAGAGGAGGCATTTCGTCAGAACGGTAATGAGCTAAAGAGAGAACATTTTTCTCGTTTCGAGTTTAACGATCGATTAAGATGCATGCGGAGATTATTTTTTGTTTGTTTAGAGATTTTATAATGATTCAAAAGAAACGTTAAAATTTATGCTGACGTTGATGAAATGTTTTTTTTTTTGCTCTCGCAAATATATAGGTCAGTTGTAACGACCACTCTGAATGTCCTCATAGTCGATTAGCTCCGATTTAAAAGTTTTGCGAAAAGTATATTTTTTTTAAATTCAAAAATAATAATAATTATTACTAGGATTTTATCGAGAGGATCAATATTTCCATTTTTATTCCAGTTTTAATTATTTTTTCAAGCATCGATTAAAAAATCGGATTTATTGAAATTATAAGGTCAATGTTAATATTTCACTAAAATTTACAATATAAAAGTATTCGAGACATTGAAAAATGGTTAAGAAAAAAAATCGTTCATAATGAAATAACGAGAAAATGCGTCAGATAAAGGGCAAGAGGGGAAATTTCCCACAGTCATTAGAATAAAATCCCCATTGCGTGTTAAAATGATATCACGATTTGATTAATTAAAATTATAAATATAATTCGCCACACAAGATTTTTCATATTATTTCGAGTATTTTTATCGTATCGCAAAGTGCTCAAATTCTGGTCGAATCAAACTTTTGATTGAAAAATGTATAAATTAATATTCTTAATCGTTAAGGCGAGGCCCAATATGAACGAGGAACGGTGTACGCGACAGAGAACCTTAATGAATCGCGCAAGGGCGAGTGAAAGGGTTTTTAGCCTCGCCTTATATTATATAGTGAGTGATGTCACGTGATATACACGTGAAATATTACTGATAGACTGCATTGTGTTATTTCGTGATTGCATATGACTCGTTTAACTTCGTATTCGAGGAGAGATGCGAAGTTGTTATTGATGGATTTCACGTGTCCTTCGATTCAAGTTCATTCGACCGTCTTCGACTGGTTGTCACGACGAATCGATCGACGCAAATAAAAGACAAATATCATGGCGATATATCTATATTGATTTCATAGTTGATATAACACTTCAGCGTGTTAACGTGATATTAAGATTAATCAAACGCAGAATAGAAACGTTCGTATTTAATTAACTTCAAGTTGAAAGAAAAATGAGATAGAGAATAGAATTAAGAAAAAAAAAATTGCATCGGCCGGGAATCGAACCCGGGCCGCCCGCGTGGCAGGCGAGCATTCTACCACTGAACCACCGATGCTTCTTGTACGATCGCAGCATCCGAAACAGACTTTCTACATGACTCTCTCCTTACTGAAAATGAAAATTCGTGTGAAAAGTTATAAGAAATTGTTCATTTTTTATCTTTCGACTAAAACTTTACGTGACTCGTAACTAGCGTAAAATTTCTAATTTTATAGAGTGCGAGAACTTGGTAAATTTGAAAAAAAAAAATCTCATCTTTTCATCTCTCAGGAGAAAATTGAAATTTTAAGAGTTTGTAACTTTCTCCCCCGTTTGGCTGATTCAGACCGATAAGTAGCAATTTGGGAACACTGCGATAGGCTTAATTTTCGTGGCCACGAACGGACCTCGAAAAATCGCTGCAATCGAACGAAATAATGCGAAACGCCTAAAAATGGATTAATTAATCTAAATAACTGTAAAATTTGTTTAAAAAAAACGTTTCTTCCTGTAGCCCAAAGTTATTTTCAGACTCAAACGATTGTGAGGGAAATGAGATTATTATTGCACCAACCTAATATCTATTATTTTTTTTTCCACATAGACAATAATCAAAGAATCGTATATATACCCTCAGCAGGCAAAGAGACTGCTATTGGGCGAAGTGGGTTATCTACACGGAAAACTCAACGGCAATGAGAAGTTGGAAAAAAAAAAAAAAAAAATTCCAAGAGCCTGTATTACCTACAATGATACTCGTGCTGTACGGTAATATTCTGCATGACAGAGAGTTTGAGTGCTACAAAGCTTATTCTTAAGAAGCCTGTAAAAGGCATCTGTATGCAGGTGAGACTTGCCGGCTTGATTGTTACGAAACGAGACAGCACCTTGACCACTTGGGGCCAGGTCAACCTTATATCATTTAACTCGAGTGACTAATTTAATGACGACCATTTCGATGTAATACTCGATGCTATGTGTATATAAAACAACATTGATTTGTACGTTCGTCAAGTGTAATTGTAATAATAATTTTATTTATTATTATTATTATTATTGTTTAGCACGAGCCTTCGAACTCAACGGACATTTTTACATCGTTCTGGCGTTTCCTCAGAATTGCTAAATAGTCAATATTGACAGTCTTTGTTACGAATTTCTTGCGTCAGTGCCATAAGTGATAATTAGCCAAATTAACCTGCACATGGGTCACTAGTCACCCGACGGCCCTGTGCATTTCAACATGGCGACAGAAAAAAGTGTTGACCAGCTGGTTAAATATGAAAGAAAAATAATTCCTCTCGATATTTTAAAAGTAATTAAAAAAACCGACGTGGCCACTTCGTACAAAAATTGCTATCAATGAACTTATTGCAAAAAAAACGAGAAAAAAAAAACCTCCGGCATTGGATGAAGTGCAAAAAGCCTTCAGGCTAAAATTGAAAGCCTCGAGATGGAGAATGAAACGATGACAAAGAAAAAAAAAATTATTTCTTTTTTCAAATTTCTCCGATTAAAAAGTGAAAATTATTATTATTATGTGAAAATTAGCCAAATTAACCCGTTGGTCTGCACATGGGTCACTAGTGACCCGACGGCCCTGTGCATTTCAACATGGCGACAGAAAAAAGTGTTGACCAGCTGGTTAGATATGAAAGAAAAATAATTCCTCTCGATATTTTAAAAGCTATTAAAAAAACCGACGTGGCCACTTCGTACAAAAATTGCTATCAATGAACTTATTGCAAAAAAAACGAGAAAAAAAAAACCTCCGGCATTGGATGAAGTGCAAAAAGCCTTCAGGCTAAAATTGAAAGCCTCGAGATGGAGAATGAAACGATGACAAAGAAAAAAAAAATTATTTCTTTTTTCAAATTTCTCCGATTAAAAAGTGAAAATTATTATTATTATGTGAAAATTAGCCAAATTAACCCGTTGGTCTGCACATGGGTCACTAGTGACCCGACGGCCCTGTGCATTTCAACATGGCGACAGAAAAAAGTGTTGACCAGCTGGTTAGATATGAAAGAAAAATAATTCCTCTCGATATTTTAAAAGCTATTAAAAAAACCGACGTGGCCACTTCGTACAAAAATTGCTATCAATGAACTAATTGCAAAAAAAACGAGAAAAAAAAAATCTCCGGCATTGGATGAAGTGCAAAAAGCCTTCAGGCTAAAATTGAAAGCCTCGAGATGGAGAATGAAACGATGACAAAGAAAAAAAAAATTATTTCTTTTTTCAAATTTCTCCGATTAAAAAGTGAAAATTATTATTATTATGTGAAAATTAGCCAAATTAACCCGTTGGTCTGCACATGGGTCACTAGTGACCCGACGGCCCTGTGCATTTCAACATGGCGACAGAAAAAAGTGTTGACCAGCTGGTTAGATATGAAAGAAAAATAATTCCTCTCGATATTTTAAAAGCTATTAAAAAAACCGACGTGGCCACGTCGTACAAAAATTGCCTAAATGCTAAAGCAGAACGACCTTCGCGAATCGAATGTGCGAGTTTAGTAAAATCTTTCTAATTATTCGAGAGGCTTTTAACACGCTCATAGAGGAATCTCAAAAATCAGCTCAATATCAGAAAACTCTGCTCTGATCGCGCGAAATAATATCTAACGACGAAAAAAAAAAATCATTCACAGGAGTAAATTATTTATTGATTTAATGGAGAATAGCTGCCTCATAAACTTTAGGATCCAAACCCAAATTTTAAGTCCAAATGGGATATAGCACAGCCCGGTAAACACTCCACGGAAATTTCGTCCACGAAAATAAAACATGAAATAAGAATTGCCACGTAGAGCACGACCTGGATATTTAACGACATCTTTCACCAACGCACTAATTTCCTTGTCGGTGTTTTTTTTTCTCAGCCTAAATGCTAAAGCAGAGCGACCTTCGCGAATCGACTGTGCGAGTTTAGTAAAATCTTTCTAATTATTCGAGAGGCTTTTAACACGCTCATAGAGGAATTTCAAATCAGCTCGAATCAGCGCGAAATAATATCTAACGACGAAAAAAACAAATCATGCACAGGAGTAAATTATTTATTGATTTAATGGAGAACAGCTGCCTCATAAACTTTAGGATCCAAACCCAAATTTTAAGTCCAAATGGGATATAGCACAGCCCGGTAAACACTCGACGGAAATTTCGTCCACGAAAAAAAAAAAAAAATAACAAAAAATATTCCGGTGTGCCAAACGCAGCAGGCTGGACATTCACAAATGTTGCCAACAAATTATTCACAGCATTACCAAGAGTCTACAGCTCTACTCTCATGCTCGGCAGAGCGGCAGACGCGGTAGAGAAAAATAGAGACAGAAAGAGAGAGAAAGAGAAAGAACGATAAACAGACGCACTATGGAAGAATTGCGAAATGTATTTTTTTTTTTTTTTACTTCACATAAAAAGTTCGACAGCGACAGCGTCTCTTTTACGAATTTTCGTCGATGATAATATTTATAGAGCGATTTGGCAACTCTTGTATTTACTTTTTGATTATTCTTATTATTATTATTATTGTTATTATATTTCAGTGCCAATATGCGTTTAATGTTCCAATAAGTCCAAATTTAAAAAAAATTGTACGCGTTTGTGTTGGGCTTGCACAATTGAAATAACTATTTCTCGAGAACGGCTCGAGCGATCATGCTGAAACTTTGCACACAAGTCAGGCCGCAAACCACGTTGGTTTGTTGCAATTTTTGCCCAGATTGCTAACGGGTGTCTCATTGTATGGTAGTTTGAATTTTTTTTTCGACGTCTGTGACCGTTTGAACTTTCGTAATTATTCATCAATTCGAGCTAAAACTTTCTACAAAAATGGCCCAGTGGACAAACATGTTTTTTGCTATCGATTTCAGTAAAAATTGATCAATCGATTCATATTTTATGGAAATCAAAATTTAAATTAATCAAAAAAAAAAACTTTTTTTTTCCTCAAACTTTTGTAAATTTCCAACCACCAAGCCAAAACTTTCTACACGAGCAGGCAAAAGGGCAAGCACGGTTGGTTATTGAGTTTAGAAAGGATCTCTATGGAAGAGTTTAAATTTTCGAAAATTATTTGGGGAAAACAATTCAGTGGGGACAAATTTTCCAATTTTCACGATTTTTATTATTATTAATTTGACCATAAAGTGGCATGGAGTGTGGCTAGAAGACGCAAGGTGGCTAGGAATTATAAAATGAGGACATAATTAATTTTCGTAAGAAGAAAAAAAAAACAATTAAACAAAAGAAAAACAAAAGAAATTAAATTGACTCACCAGCGTACGTGCTTCTCGAGCTCTCGTGAAGTTTGAAAGTGAATGGTATGTGAACCTTCATCATCTTCATTTGTGGTATCCGTGGTGAGTGAGCCATGACGCCACCGCTACCACCGAACATGAGATCTTCACCGTGGACCCGAAGTACCATCATATTTCTGCGCCAATAAATTACAAAACTGTCTCAGTCTATTTCATCAATGAGTTGGACCTCTGATCTCATTTACCTCTAATCTCTCTCGCTGACTTTTTTTCTTCTACTTTTTTTTTTTTTTAATCCTCAAGACGATAATGAAGGCTTCCGGGAGAACTTTGCGAGCATAAAAATAGAGGGAAAAAAAAAAAAAAAAAAGAGAGAGAATACCGTTATAGAGCGAGATAGGCTGGCAAAGTTTATTCACATTACGGGAGACTTAAATGCTCTCGAGTGATTCACTCTCACGTGACAATCAACTGTTTTTCCACCTTTAGACATGTTTTTTTTATTCTCTGTTTATTTTTTTATTCTCTTATTTTTCTCGTGTCTGACTCGACTTGGCTGATAGAGAAGTTTCGGTGACTCACAATTGAACATAATACGTAGGGCTATATATATATATATATATATATACACATACACACATATATATATAACATTCAAAATACTTTGCGTTTATACACCGCAAAAATATTTAGCAGTAAAAATGTCTAAATTTACACACACACACCCACATATATGGAATATATATATATATATATATATATATATATATATATATATATATATGTGTGTGTGTAAATTTAGACATTTTTACTGCTAAATATTTTTGCGGCGTATAAACGCAAAGTATTTTGAACATTTTGAGAATAAGGAGCAGGCAGAATTGAGGAAAGTCCATATTTTTGGAGGATACGTTAAATATTGGCCCAGAGAAATTTCCAATGAGTCAATCTTTGCGTTCAATAGTTTTTCGGGCTTGGCACGATTTTTTTTTTAAACAATATTTTTTTTTGTAGCTGGTTTTTGTAGCTGAAGAATAAAGACACGTTCGTTTTATCACGTAAAATGCAACTTCTCTATCGGTAAAACAGTTTCTGCATAAGTCTGAATAAGTGCGAGAGAGAAAGTTTTACTCTCGCCGCAGCGACAAGGAGGAACATAACATTAAATTATTCAATAGTATGCGGAAGTAAATAATTAGCAATTGAGCGTGAATTTATTGGCATATTATCACTCGTGAAGCGTTTGTAACGTATTTTAATTGCCACATTTCCATAAACTTTTTCTTCTTATATATGTAAAAAATGTTCATCGATTTCTTTTCATACGTTGGACTTTTTGAAAATAAATTAATTCTCTCGACTGACAATTTCCGGTTGAGGACTATGCGACAGACTGTAATTATAGAATTGGTTGACTAGTCACTGGATGACCTTGAAATTTCGCAGCTATAATATATGCGCCATGTATGGTTTTATATTAAAACGTGTATCGAAAGTTCGAAACTTTCTCTTTAATTTTTTTTTTTTTTTTTTCGAATCTCTAACTTTCGGATGAGATTTCGTAATTCAAGCATCCGAGAACTCAAAGATTTCCATTTCAAGAAAGCAAACTCGTTTAAGATAATGAACGGCAAGTCAGGTCGGTCACTTACAAAAATTACAAACTGAATGAAATTAAAATTGGATTTTTTTTTCTTCTAGTTTTATCAAAATGGCTCGAAAGATTCAGAGATAAAAAAAAACTTTATTGTAGCCTTCCCTTAAGGTTCTAATAATCGAAACCTTGTCAGAATCTCGTCAGAGCTGCATTGAGATTCAAGGGCCAAGCAATCGGGGCCTTGTGATAAAACGATTAGTAGCCTTGTTGGGACCTCATCGGGGCCTCATTGGGCTCGGATGTTGCGGTAAAAAAAAATTCTACAGATACGAAAATGGCTCGAAAGATTCAGAGATAAAAAAAAAAACTTTATTGTAGCCTCCCTTAAGGTTCTAATAATCGAAACCTTGTCAGAATCTCGTCACAGCTGCATTGAGATTCAAGGCCCAAACAATCGGGGCCTTGCGATAAAACGATTAGTAGCCTTGTTGGGACCTCATCGGGGCCTCATTGGGCTCGGATGTTGCGGTAAAAAAAAATTTCTACAGATAGAAAAGTGGAATTTTAGCTCCGGTCTTTCGTAATTTGTTTACGCGTAAATCACAAATACAACTTTTCGTAAGAATTTTCTCGAAATTCAGAGGTCACACTGTTGTTCGCTGGCTATTTTTGGCTTAAGCATGGGACGTAGAGAGGCTAAATATTGAGAGGGGCAATGCTCTAGTCAGATATAATTTGGAGGTCACCACGCCCTTGCCAGGCCAGGCAGTGAGCCAAGAGAGTCGAGCGAGCGTGCCAAGCGAGCCCGGCGAGCCGAGCGAGCGAGCCCAGCGCGTCAAGCCGAACGAGCCCAGCGAGTCAAGCCGAACGAGCCCAGCGAGCCGAGCGAGCGAGCCCAACGAGCCGTGTGAGCGAGCCCAGCGAGCCAAGCGAGCGAGCCCAGCGAGCCAAGCGAGCGAGCCCAGCGAGCCGAGCGAGACAAACGAGACAAGCGAGCCGAGCGAGACATGGGGGACAAGCGAGACAAGCGAACAAAGCAAGCCGATCGAGACAAGCCAACCAAAGCAAGCGAGCACAGGTCGAGTTATAAAATCATTACAAAATTGAATATGAGAAGTTACGCGTATTAATAGGACGGGCCTCGTGGTCGTATCGGTTATACTTGCAAGAGTCTACCGAGCCAAGCGAGCCCCGTTCCTGTTCACCGCATTAATGACCGGAACGCAACCGAGTCCGTCAGATACGTGCGTCAATATTTTAACAAACAAGAAAAAGGCAACACGCGATACATAAAGGAAAAGAAACATCTTACGTATTCTCTAAATACGATCGTGTTTTTTTTTTTTTTTTTTTTTCAAAGAATCGCCTTTTGCCTTTTTTTCTCGAGGGATTTCAAAGCATAAAGAAGGAAGTAAATTATTTGTATAAAAGCGAAACACGCGCGTGCTCAAAAGTATACAATTTCTCTTGTCAAGAGAATTTCCTCGATCTATAATGCAATAATGATTTTCTTCATTGGTGTGCTTTGAAAATGACGATGTCGTTTCGTGATGTCGTGTAAAAGCAAATAAACGCAAAAGACTAAAAATGCTCGACAAGTATTTTTTGGTAAATTTTATTTGAAGATTCGTGCTTAGATATTATTACCTACTGCTGGTAATTAAATTTAACGAGACCAATTTTTGCGTCTTTAGGACTTGTTTTTTGCTCAGAGCGAGCTCGAGACTTGGGCCCGTTTCTCCCGACATTAATCAAAGGTGTTAAAATTAAAATTATCGGAGGTGTTATGTTAAAATTATATTTAAAAAAACGAACCACGTTTAAACGTGGTTTAATTTTTTTATACAGTTTTGAGATTGGCTTATCCCGATCAACATCGGAGGAAACGGACCTTGCGAGGGCTAGAAAGTTCAAATTTCAGGTTGGTAGCTTCGTGGCTATATATATATATATATATATTTGTGATATTAGTTAATTTTATAATATATATTTGTGATATTTGTTACTTTTTTATATATATAACGAAGTGTAGTTATCGCAAAAAATGTAAGCAACATTCACGAGTTGGAGACGTGTGAAACGCGAGATAATGAAAGATTGGGTGCTGTTGAATAATCGCACTAAATATACGCAGCAAACGATAGAAAGGGGATTGATCTAAAACGCTAATACACCGACGTGGTTTAAACATGGTTCATTATTTTAAATATAGCTTTGAGATAGGCTAACCAGAGATTAAAGTTTGATCAACGTTGAAGGAAACTGACGTGGGAATTCTCTCTCTTCTGCTAATTGGTCGAACGCCAGAGATTTTTTTTTTCTTCTATTACAAAGACTCAGGAAAATCGAAGTACGAAAAGAAAAATCGTTAATTTAGTCTACGAGTAATTCGAAATTTATTCGAGGAGATACGACTGCCAAGATAAATGCCACAATTATCAATCGATAACTTTGACAGTAGACCCATTTTTTTTCTCTTCTTCAAATTTTTACACAACAAAATTTAATCGCTGATTATCTCTCACGATCAGTATCGGGTCGGGCGAAGGTTTTTTTTTCTCTACAAATTTTTTGCTGAGGTAAAAGGAGAATCTTTTGGATATTTTACTTATGAAATGGGCAAGTCAATGACCTTGAAAGTTTTCAAGTGTGTCTGTGTATCCAAATTATTTATTTTTCCTTTTTATATTTTTATATTTTTTTTTTGTTTGTTAATAAAGGGCCGTTTAAAACGCCATTAACAAAGTTGCAAAAATTTTCCCCCCTGAAAAGCTTCGCCATAATTTTCGTATCTTCTATGTTTCCATCATTTATGGAAAATAACTCACGATTCTCTTATTTTTATATTATCAGCTGACCGAATGAAAATTTAAACTCAAATTATCATCGAGCATAAATTTTTTATCATCAAAAATATCATTGTATCCATTTCATTGTGAAATTGCGTCCATTTGCTAATGTTAAAATTTAATTAAAAGAATTTTTTTTCTACTTTCATAGGCTAATTTATATTTTGCCGAATAAATTCCCTTAAAAAGTAGAATTTTACGTCGTCCATTAAAAATAAAACGACTGGATTATCTAAAAATATAAAATATCATTCTAAATAAATTCTAAATAACTCTGTTTTAATTTTTAGGCTTCAGAGCAACCAAAAATTAGCCAAATTACCATTTTCAAATAATTTTTGAAAAATTCTCCTTCCGGTTACTCAATAATGGCTTGAAAACTAAGAAAAAAAATAAACCGAATCACCATTGTATGTCCATTCCCATTCATTTTTACAAACTCCCGTTTCTATCGGCTTTCATTTCCTCCATATTATTATTATAATTATTATTCTAATAATTCATAATTTATTAATCAATATACCTCATAATGAAGAGAACGACACCGCAAAAGCATATTAGAACTGCGAGTACGGAGAAAATGTTGGACAATTCTGCCACGGATACCAGCATAGCGGTCATCTTTGAGCCGTTCTTCTTCTGTCTCTCTTTCTCTTTCTCGCTGTCTTTCCTGCCAAGCAGTAAATATCCCGAAGAATCTCGCCTCTTTATTCTTCCTCGTCGTACGTGTGAGAGACAACTGGCGCGAAACGAGGCACTGCACCAATTTTTGGCGCTCTATAGTGTTGAATAAAAAAAAAAAAAAAAAAAACATCCACGAAAGATATTTAAACCAAAAAACAAAAAAAATTAGTCGCAGATGTACACACACACACAAAAGCACGCAGTTTCTCACGCGCCGTGAAACTTTATGGATTTCCGAGAGTCCCGTGTCGAGTCAGTGTGTGTGTGACGTCTGTCACACGATGAAAAATAATAGCCGGTTTGGCGTTATACTCGATATATATATATATATATATATATATATATATATATCTTATATTTACGTGTCACGTATTATATATTTATATGTATAAAGTCTGATGCGTCGCTAGTCTCGACAGTGGCGTTGTTCTCGAATCCTCAGACATTGTCTAGTTTATCGTTAAAAATTTCAACGCTTTTCTTTTTTTTTTTTTTTTTCCTCTTGTTTTATACTTGTTTTTGTAAACGAAGAAACTTACGATGACACCGGAAATTATACAGGGACGAGAACTTGTTTCGTTGCCACTCGAGAGAATCTTGATGTCGCGGAGCTTTATATTTATTATTATTATTATTATTCACGCACAAACACCAGGCAACGTGGTCCCGTTTATAAAACACGAGAGGGAATTTAGTTTTCACGTTAAAACGATTTTTCTAGTGACCTTTTGTCAATAGCGATTTTTGTTTTTATTTTTATTAAGAATAACGAATTTCGTTTTCTGCGCTCGTCGTTTTTTTCGTACTTGACTTACGCAACGGGCATGGAATATTATGTTCGGCCGATAACCGGCGAATTCAACATCCTCGGGCCTTCCTCTCTACTCTTTCAAACTGTTTTTGTGTGGTCTTTTGTCTCTTTATTTCTTTATACATATGTCGGTATAGAGCACGTCACGTTTTTACGAATTTTCGTATTGTTTTAAGCCATACGTTTCTCTTTCTCGCTGTCTCTCTCTCTCTCTCTCGCTCTGGCCTTTATTCAGTGATAAAAAACACGCGGTGTGTCACTGACGTTTCCCTTAATTCGTTTGGTAACATGGCGAGATTTGATGCAACAACGCGAAGAATAGTAAAGAAAAAAAAAAAAAAAACGAGACGGGCGAAATTATTGCAGAAGACGTGGATGACTACTGATACGATCGATTCGTTCAGTTGAGCTAAGCTGTAAAAGAGGATATGGCCGTTTTATCCCTTGATGCACGTTTTTTTCGAATAATAATTCTTTCGTAAAATTTTCTCTGTTGCTGTCAATCTCGAAATGTTCGTTTGACTTCACTTGTTACTAAACTTCTCTCTCTTGCTCTCTATCTTGTTTGCTTGCTCGACACACACTCACGTCTCAAATCAGCACACCCAACTCCTGTTACGTGGGATATGACACTGCGCGCTCGAGCACACTCGCCGAATGATGCTCGCTGCGCGCGCTACTGGTGTGTGCAAAAGTAGCGGAGAGTGGGGGAACTTGACACACAATACCTCTGTGTCAACTCGATAATACAAAGTTTTCTACGCGAGCACATTTGCATGACACCACTCGATGTACTGTCTTCATTCAACAGACATCGCGTATAACACGATTTTCTCTGGATGCTGCAATCATTTATTATTATCATTAGACGTTTATGTTTATCTATTTTTGTGTCTGAGCTCGACAGACGTAATCTGACATTTTTGTGACGATCACCTGGCTTGCCGGAGACGCGACGAGCGCCATCTCTGATGTAATTTAATGTACTACATGGTGTCACCAATGGAAAAGTGAGCAGTCGGTAATTATTAGCGTAATAATTTTTAGGATTTCAGACTACGTCGTAAATAATGAAAATTGAATTTTCGGCATATAAATTGATACTATAAATGGAAAAAGATTATATATATGTTTTAAATTTGTTGGCAAATGAACTAAGAGATATTATAATTATACTGCAGTTACCGTGCTCTGTATAAAGACACGACAATATTTTATATTTTGAAAGGATTATTTATTTTTAAATTGCAATTGAACCAAAAAAATCGATTGAAGCATGAAATCGATATTAATTTGATCGAATTGTTCAATATCTTGATCATAGAATGAAAATCAGGATCTCTCGGTTCTTGGCAGTTTTATGAATTTTGCTACCGCAGTAGATCGTGAATTGTCTTGGCGACTGCATTGCCAGAATGTCAGCATCAACATCTGCCGGTTGCTCCGTCAACGCGACTATCGCTTGTCTAATAATTTTCGTCACGTTGACGGTGTATAGCGCAGAAATGTCACAGTTCGTTGGCTTGGATTTTGAAGTGTTCGGGAGGGTTCAAGGTGAATTTTATATCGTCGAATTGAATCCTCAATTTACGATTGTTCATTGAGAAACTTTTGAACCGTAATTTGTTTTATTTTCCGCAGGTGTTTTCTTCCGAAAGGTGAGTGAGTTTGGAGCAATGGATGTGAAAATCGATATTACGAGTACAACGTTGATTCTCGCCAGTGATACAATAATTGAAGGCTAAATTGAGAGGGGAAAAAAGTAGACTCGAATCGCATGCGAGAATTTTTGCTCCGTTCGTGTAATTGTGTTACCGACCGAGTTTGATAAGAGAGTTTCTCCGCTCGGCAACAGATGGCGCTGTTCACAATTTTCCTGTTTTTGAGCATTCACTGTTGCAAAAATACAAATTTCTCTTTCAGTACACGCAAAAACGAAGCGAGGAATTGGGTTTGAAGGGCTGGTGCATGAACACCAAGACTGGAACTGTCGTGGGAAGACTAGAAGGCGATAAATCCAAGATCGAAGAAATGTGAGTTGAAAAAATCAAGATAAAAAAAAATGATTGAAGCTCGCGTAATTTTTTTCTGCAGGAAGCAGTGGCTCCAAAAAACCGGAAGTCCTCAATCAGCCATCGACAGAGCTGAATTTCGCAACGAGAACGAAATTTCTCAATTATCTTTTACGAATTTTTCCATCAAGAAATGAATCTCGCTGTATTCAAATGAGAAATCCTCGAAACTGTAGCACAAATTCCATTTTCATGAAAACTTTAATAAAAACATTGATTCTTTGATGACGATTGAACAGGACGAAAAAGTCAATTTAATCTCGTTCTCGTGTATCTCAACAGAGCAGACAATTGCTTTTTGCTCAGGGTTTCACCTTCCTCTTTCTTTGTCTCGAACAATCGATCACAAGTGAAATACGAGTCAACGATCGCGTTCCCGATTCACATGGAGCTGCGACATCGAGTTAACACACCAAGTACCTTTTTTCGAAGGAGACTTCGTACTTATATATATATACAAGATATTCTTTGTCAAGTCAGTCATGTTTTTCTCAAAGCTTCTCGCAGATCCTTTCTCACAATATGTCAGTTTGTAAAGTATATATAGTAATACTTGGGAGGACTTTTATTTGAATTAATTTTTTTTTTTTTAATCATTGATGTTTTCATTGTTGCATTTTTTTCAAGTTTATACATCTTTGGAAAAGTAAATGGTACACCAGTAATTGGTACAAAAATGGCAAAACAAGAAAGTTTTTGTTCTTTCATGAGTATTTGAGTGCAATATGAGTATTGAAAATTTTGTTTTATTATTGCTCATAAATATATATATATATATATATATAGGTTTGAAAATAATGCAACAAATAGATGGATCGAATGAAAAATATGAAAAAAATTCATTCAAAAGTACTTCTGCATAAAAAGTATATTCTGCAAAGCTACAGCTAATTGCATGAAACATCTGGATTGAGAGAAACTTTTGGCTGTTTTGAAGAAAAATGCCTCGTACCACTTTATATATTATATAAGTGATCAGTTATCGGTCATTGACAGTTATTGGCAGACTCTCTAATGGAAAAGCCTCTCTCGGACAGAAATAAAAGTATGTCACTGACTCTTTCGTTTAAATTGCCAATAACTGTGTCGTTAAATTTTTCAGCCACATTCCAGCTGATGATAGAGATTGTTCGGTGTGCACGTAGCTTTAAGCTGTGCTAGTATAGAATCCAGCAGTGAGCGACAAGTTAGTGGAGTTGACGTGTGAAAATCTTGACTCGGCAGTGTTTGCTCACCGCTCGTCGAGCAACGATCAGCAACGATTGTCGATCTATCGTGGAGAATCATATTTTTTTTTTTTTAAGTAATGTACTATCAATGAATTATCATTCGTCATAAAAAAAAATACAAGAATTGAAAATTGGAAAAAATGTTAAAAACTGCATGGACGACCCGAAGACTCGAAGGTCACATGAAATTATTTGAAAAAAAAAAAAACAACAACCGTGCTGACGAGAATTTAATTATTTAGTGTCAAAAATACTTTATTTAAGAAGCAATTAAAGACGAGATAAAAAAAAATGATTTGAGAAGAAATCTTTCATGAATCTTTTATTCGTGATAGAGCAAACTCGAAAGGGTATATATATATATACGACAAAAATAAGTCGTTGACCCCGTCAAAGACTATTTTCAACACGTCAGATTAAAGAGAGCGAGAGAGAGAGAGAGAGAGGAAAAAAATAATGCCTGCAACTATGAAGTGTTTCAAGAGATTCTTCAAGCACACGTGGCATCCTCAACAGGTAATCAATATTTTTGTTTTACATTAAAGCGATAAATTTCATGACGAATACATGCAGGCAGTTTAATGCATATTGTGATGCAACTTCTACGATTCATGACCTACAGGAATATTTTGAAATTACTGCTTAAAGATGGCGCTGTCGTCACGACTGTCATGGCCGCGGAAATATTCAAAATTTGAAGGTTAACTCACGATATTTAACGTTTACAGTCGAAATATAATGATTTCCGAGCCATAAAAAATATTTCAGAGAGATTCAAAGTCCGAGAATCGTTTCCAAAGTCATTTCGTGCCATTTAAATTAATGAAAAATGTCTGATAGCCAATCTCCTTATTATAATTTTATTTAGTTCTTGTTTCGGACGACAGATGGCGCATATCATTATTAACGACATTTGGACAAATAAAAGTTTCTTTTCTTGAGAATTTATTTTATCTTTATGTGTCTTTTGTGACTCATTTAATTTATGGCGCGAGTATCATCACTGAGTGATTAACGATAAGAAGAAAGAGAAACATTTATATTTAATATTTTTCAGTCTCATTTTAGTCAAAGAACTTGGTGAATTTTTTTTTTTGTTGCTTTAGCAGGCAAAACAGCTGAAACTTACTGGATTCTCTGGCATTTTTGCATAGCATTTTGTAGGAATTTACCGCGATACGTTGCATTATAATTTATTATATATATCTGATAAATGCAGCGCCCGAGCTCGGACACATAATGAGAGCCCGAGTAATTCACCACACTATCACTATTCACGGGTGTGTATATATATATATATATATATATATATATATATATATATGGCGCATTCCACGCGAAATGGGTAGATCCGTAACGTCCACCCTCTGAAATTTGTTGCCCAATTTTTTATATCGTTGTTACGACCCTACGTGGCACACAGTTTTTTTTATATTTTTTTTTGGCTGCCCCCTGGGGTTTGATAATGTTTTTTTGAAGAAAAAAAAAAATCAATCGTAAAAAATTCAAGTTTTGTGTCAGATATAAAAAATATTGACATCCAACACAGAATTTTCATGATTTTATTCCAATTTTTAAATTGAGCCTAATCTTCGGTTTGGTGTAATTTTTTTTCTAAAAAATCGTCATTGAATAAAGGGTGACCAAGAAATGTGTAAAAAAAAATCAGTGTGCCTCTTAGGGTTGTAACAAGCATACAAAAAATTAAGGACCGAATCTGAGAGGGTTAAGATCACGAGCCTCTCGAATTGGCATGGAATTCCCCATATATATATATATATAGATATATCTCGTACGATTACTCGGTTATTCGACTCGCGAGGAGTGAGACAAGGTCACACGACGTCTTGCACCACAAGGAGTGACAACATAAAATCCAAGCACCTTCTGCTTCTCGTATTGCCAATAATTATTTTTTTAAATATTCAAAAATTCCGAAAGATTCAATCTGTGTATTTAATTAAGTAAATACGAAGATTTTAATTAAGCATAATGTCGTCAGGTAATAAAAAAAATATCATAACGGAATTATCTTTTTGGCAATTAATTTTTGCGTTATAAATTAATTTATGCAATTAATGCACATAAGTATTGGCGAATTAAATAATATTAATTAATCAGGGTGAATTCACAATATTCATATACGAAGTATTTTTGGGTTGCACCACAAGGAGTGACAACATAAATTCCAAGCACATTGTGCTTCTCGTACTGCCAATAATTATTTTTTTAAATATTCAAAAATTCGGAAAGATTCAAACTGTGTATTTAATTAAGTAAATACGAAGATTTTAATTAAGCATAATGTCGTCAGGTAATAAAAAAAATATCATAACGGAATTATCTTTTAGGCAATTAATTTTTGCGTTATAAATTAATTTATGCAATTAATGCACATAAGTATTGGCGAATTAAATAATATTAATTAACAAGGGTGAATTCACAATATTCATATAGGAAGTATTTTTGGGTTGCACCACAAGGAGTGACAACATAAACTCCAAGCACCTTCTGCTTCTCGTACTGCCAATAATTATTTTTTTAAATATTCAAAAATTCGGAAAGATTCAAACTGTGTATTTAATTAAGTAAATACGAAGATTTGAATTAAGCATAATGTCGTCAGGTAATAAAAAAAATATCATAACGGAATTATCTTTTTGGCAATTAATTTTTGCGTTATAAATTAATTTATGCAATTAATGCATATAAGTATTGGCGAATTAAATAATATTAATTAATAAGGGTGAGTTCACAATATTCATATACGAAGTATTTTTGGGTTGCACCACAAGGAGTGACAACATAAATTCCAAGCACCTTCTGCTTCTCGTATTGCCAATAATTATTTTTTTAAATATTCAAAAATTCCGAAAGATTCAATCTGTGTATTTAATTAAGTAAATACGAAGATTTTAATTAAGCATAATGTCGTCAGGTAATAAAAAAAATATCATAACGGAATTATCTTTTTGGCAATTAATTTTTGCGTTATAAATTAATTTATGCAATTAATGCACATAAGTATTGGCGAATTAAATAATATTAATTAATCAGGGTGAATTCACAATATTCATATAGGAAGTATTTTTGGGTTGCACCACAAGGAGTGACAACATAAACTCCAAGCACCTTCTGCTTCTCGTACTGCCAATAATTATTTTTTTAAATATTCAAAAATTCGGAAAGATTCAAACTGTGTATTTAATTAAGTAAATACGAAGATTTGAATTAAGCATAATGTCGTCAGGTAATAAAAAAAATATCATAACGGAATTATCTTTTTGGCAATTAATTTTTGCGTTATAAATTAATTTATGCAATTAATGCATATAAGTATTGGCGAATTAAATAATATTAATTAATAAGGGTGAGTTCACAATATTCATATACGAAGTATTTTTGGGTTGCACCACAAGGAGTGACAACATAAATTCCAAGCACCTTCTGCTTCTCGTATTGCCAATAATTATTTTTTTAAATATTCAAAAATTCCGAAAGATTCAATCTGTGTATTTAATTAAGTAAATACGAAGATTTTAATTAAGCATAATGTCGTCAGGTAATAAAAAAAATATCATAACGGAATTATCTTTTTGGCAATTAATTTTTGCGTTATAAATTAATTTATGCAATTAATGCACATAAGTATTGGCGAATTAAATAATATTAATTAATCAGGGTGAATTCACAATATTCATATACGAAGTATTTTTGGGTTGCACCACAAGGAGTGACAACATAAATTCCAAGCACATTGTGCTTCTCGTACTGCCAATAATTATTTTTTTAAATATTCAAAAATTCGGAAAGATTCAAACTGTGTATTTAATTAAGTAAATACGAAGATTTTAATTAAGCATAATGTCGTCAGGTAATAAAAAAAATATCATAACGGAATTATCTTTTAGGCAATTAATTTTTGCGTTATAAATTAATTTATGCAATTAATGCACATAAGTATTGGCGAATTAAATAATATTAATTAATAAGGGTGAGTTCACAATATTCATATACGAAGTATTTTTGGGTTGCACCACAAGGAGTGACAACATAAAATCCAAGCACCTTCTGCTTCTCGTATTGCCAATAATTATTTTTTAAAATATTCTAAAATTCGGAAAGATTCAAACTGTGTATTTAATTAAGTAAATACGAAGATTTGAAATAAGCATAATGTCGTCAGGTAATAAAAAAAATATCATAACGGAATTATCTTTTAGGCAATTAATTATTGCGTTATAAATTAATTTATGCAATTAATGCATATAAGTATTGGCGAATTAAATAATATTAATTAGCAAGGGTGAATTCACAATATTCATATACGAAGTATTTTTGTTCGATTTAGGGGCGAATCATGAATCGATTAATTTTTTTTACGTCTTAATATTTTGTTGTACGAGAATCTTAAATTTTGAAAAACGATAAAAAAAAGGTGAATAATAAATAATAAAAAAATTAAATTAATACGAAAACGTTCGATAATAGTCAAAAAATATTTTTCTCGTTTACCATGAATGTGGTTGAAAAAAAAAAAACCGCATCCTGTTTTCGCCAAGCACACAAAAATTACACACGGAATTCTCTTCGTAAAGAAAAAAAATAATAAAAAAAAAATAATAATAATAAAAGAGGTCTGTGGTATGCAAGAATATAGTGAATGGCACGACATTACATTTCATTATCACAGCTGCGAATCTCCCGCTGATGGAGTAACGCGAATTGATTCCACCTGCCACTCATACATTTCCGTTTTTACAACCCTGATCGTTCAATGCGTGACTATCTGGACGGAGAAAATTGCGGATGTACTCTCGCAATTATTCGTCTCTAAATTGGATTTATAAAGGGGAAAATTTATGAGCAATACTGAAAGGAAGATTGTTAAGAAAATTAATCGATTTTGTCCAATGGACACTAAAAAAGAGTTTTCAGGTGTTAAAATTAACTGCAATGCCCAATTTCTTCACCTCTGGATAAAATTTATCTTCCGGATATCCTATACCATTGGTTATCCGGCATATAAAGTTATTTGGTACAGAATATCCGGAAAATAACTTTTAATAATGGCTGCAGTGTAACAGCTGATCTCAATCTGCATTATAACCTCAAAAATTTTAAACACATTTTTCTCGAAGATGGCTGAATGAAATGCAATTAAACTTTTGGGAGATATGCCTGCCATGATGTTGCACTACGTGCCAAAGATTCATTAATTTTTATTCACTGAGCTCTGAAAAAAATGTATTGAAAATTTCGAAGTGACAGCCAATTTGAATACGATTCGTAGTGTAAATTTAACAATTTATTTGAATTTAACAACTTTCTATTCCAGCAAGTCATGCAGTTTTTTTTTAAATCTGTTTACTTATGTGTGTCTCGGTTAATATTTTGTGTTAAAAAATCGTTGACTGCTCAAAATCTTGGAGAGACGATTTAGCGAAGTTTACAAAAATTATTAAACGATAATTTTTTTTTAAATATTTTCATCATAAGTGATTTTCTTATGAGGAATTTAATTTTAGAATGCAGAATAAAGTTTAGTATTGAAGATTTAACATTTAATAGCTGCCACACTGGACCAAAATACAATCTGACCGTATTTAACAGACAGATTTTTTTTTTACTCTGTCGTACGAGACGAGTTTTAAGTTTCTCGATCCTCGTAAATCGATGTGAATAAATTCCATTTCCATCGTCTTCCATAGGCAGAAATTTGTGGCCATGTACGTCAGTCACTTTCTACCTTTCTCTATACATTGATAATATGTGTAAATATTGCATAACTCATCGATCGTTGAACCCTCCACGAGGAATATATATTTGATGAATTTAAAAATATTAATAAATTCGCGATCTAGCTAATAATTACGAGCGTGGAGAATTTTTTATGTCAACAAATCTTAGTGCATAAATAATGAAAATTTCAAAATGGACGACAAGCCCAAAAAAACCTTAAATTTTCGCATATATATATCGTACTTTGACTACGATCAAATATTAATGACAAAATTTGTCATAATTCATGAAAATATTAAATGAAAAAGAAAAGTATGACGAGAAAGTGGTTGGAAACAGAAATTTTTCGACCATCGAGCGTAATCGCAGATGTTTCTGAATCATGCAGCTCGTGTCACAAAACGCACTATTTTTAATTGAAAATTAATTTAATTGACAACCATAACTGAACTACAGTAAATATATATAATGAGAAAAAATTCTGCAAGGTATCTGTCTCTCTCTCTATGATCTCCATGCACTGCTGAAAATGAGCTTCACAAAATTGCGCAAGGTTTGTACGTGGCCATAGAAGCTCTCTCGAGAAAGCCCACACGCACCTCTCTCTCTCTCTCTCTCTCTCTCCCTCTCTCTCTCCCTCTCTCTCCCTCTCTCTCCCTCTCTCTCTCTCTCTCTCTCTCTCTAGATCCAAGGATAAGTGTGCGGCACACGCATTTTGCCTTTCACCGGCAGTCAGCGTATATATTTTTTTTTCTCCTAACCATTCAAAACATAAAAAAAAAGAAAGGACAAAAAATAACCTTCGGAAATATTTTACATACTCGGTAATAGAAGACAAAATAAAAAGGACTAAAAAAAGACTTAATAAAATAGTAAAAAATAAAGAAAATTCATATGATTTAAATTTAATATAATTTCAAAGTTCAATTCGGTTCAATTGATTAATAACAATAAATTTTAACTAAATTACATAATTATCCAATTTGAATAATTTTTTTTTTTTTAATCTGAAGTTAGTTTAAGCCCCTTTATGAGCAAAAAACTTTTTCAACTTTGGAGCCCTCATGGAGAAAAGTTTTGCGAATGGGTGAACAGTACGAGGAAGCAATGAGGGTTGGAAAGTTGAAAATAAAAATTTATTTTAACCTTCCAACCCTCATTTGAAGCGATGAATGAAAATACACGGAGAATTGCTTGAACTTTATTTTTGCTCAAATTTTTCAACCGATTCAAAATTCTGTTAAAACAGAAGTCGTCCATTTTTTTTTTCTAAATTTAGTATAAATGATCTTTAAATATCAATTTGATAATGGGAAATGTATTGCGAATGGATGAACAGTACGAGGAAGCAATTAGCACAATTTTTATTTTCAACTTTCCAACCCTCATTTTAAGCGATAAATGAAAATGCACGGAGAGTTGCTTGAACTTTATTTGTGCTCAAATTTTTCAACCGATTCGAAATTCTGTTAAAAAAAAAAATTATTTTCAATTAAAAAAAAAAATTGATAAAAGTATTTTATTGATAAGTAATAAAGCTTGAGGTGGAGGGTTAAAAATTAAATTGTACAAAATTTCCTCTAATACAAAGGAAGCGAAAAAATAAAAGTTCCTTGTGTGTTTTTTTTCTCGATATTTCTTCTATTTACTTAGTTGGCGTCGCCGACGCCGCCGCAACTTTTTATACTCATGTGTTATATACATACATTTTTATAAAAAATGTGAGACAGACCATTGAAATCAGTAAAAAAAAAAAAAAAGTTCATTAGGTTTGTGTTTACCCATGAGTATCATTCGAACATGACAAAATCGTGTATGATGATGACGATATACATATATATATATATATATACATGTACGAGGTTTATACACGACCAGGAAAGCCGAGATAATGAGGATCAGGGGTCGGACCGAACGATAACGTGTGCCGTGTGGATAATACCGCAGCGAACTCTTACAAAGCAACTTAACTGGTTAGTTCCTACTTCGATGTCGTGCTCGGTACATCCTCCAATAAAGCTTGCTTTGGCTCGGAGATGAAATTAAAAAAAAAAAAAAAAAAAGAAAAAAAAATCATTAAAACGACCATACGAGAATGAGCACGAGACTAACTGTTGCAGTGAAATATTTTAGTATTTCGTAATCGCGTTTGATTAATCGACAAAAAAAAATAAAAACGAAAATACAAATTTAAAAAATTGTAAACGATTTATATGAATAATTTATTTACGATGAACGAGAGTGGGAATAAATGCAACAAAAACCATCGGGAATATGAACTTGATGGAGTAAGTTTAAAGCCCCACTTACTCACTTATTTTTATAAAATTTACTTATTTATAAAATTGTCATTCAAATTGAAAATTTGAAAAATATAATTTCATCAATTATAATCACGTGAAAAAAAAAAACTGAATTGATATTTTTATCTTTATTTTAATTAAGACATGAATTTAAAAAATTGATATTATTGAGAAATTTTTATTTTACGTGTCTATACGAGTAGTAATAATTATCAAAAAATTACTCTATAATATTGAGAAATTAATTTACCGCGAAATTGCCATTCGAAGTTTTCCAATGTAATTGGAAAAATCATATTTTTTCAAATTTTTGTACGTACATACGTCGACAGTGACGGTATTTTCAAAGTGCAAAGAAATCGCATTGCGCTGCGTCATAGTGAGAATTGCTGTGATGAATATTGCAGTCAAAGAGGGAGTGAGTGAATTTACGGGTCGTCTCTATATGAAAAATAAAATAAAAATATATATACATTTTTTTTTTTTTTTAATTACAAAAATATATATAAATTTTTATTTTTTAATTAAAAAAATATATATAATTTTTTTTTTTTATTAAAAAAATATGTATGAATTTTTATTTTTTAATTAAAAAAAAATATATAATTTTTTTGTTTTTATTAAAAAAATATGTATATAATTTTTTTTAATCAAAAAAATACAAAAAACCTGAGTTCAGCAATAAAAGTAAAATATTTTGAGATTTTTTCGAATTCGGTACGATTGAAATTGCGGTTTCCGTACAGGAAAGACACTCGAGGTGTATCGATGTGAGGAAATTTTTTAAAAAATTCATCAAAATATAAGGAAATAAATAAATAATATGAATAAAATATTTATAAAAATACGTATTAAAAAATCGATGAGAATATGTATTTTGTTTGTTTGTTGCGATTTTGATAATTCGGAAATCTCCTTAAAAATAATAAGTTCACGCTTTGCTTTGGCATGGCCCAAAGAAGTTTTTCAGGTTCGCGATTATATCTGTTTACGAATAGCATTGGTGGCGGAAAAAAACTGCTTGAGAAAAAAAAGGCAAACCTCCAGCTAAATTACGTATTATCTGCGACTGTATTTGTGTCTGATGTTTACATAGTTATCGAGACTGAGTGGCTCCGTGACATTGCTAGCTCGAGACCCCAGCAAAAGGTGCCAAAGGAGAAAAAATATGTAGTGTGAGGAATCGGAAACCTTGCGGAGACCCAAATACAAACACAAACTCACACACACACACACACACACACACACACACACGTACACATATAATATGATGTAAAATATTTATAAAAATACGTATTAAAATATAAATAAAAAAATATATATCTGAGTGATATTTTTAGTGAAAATATTCATAAAAATACAAAGTACGAATATAAATTAAAAAGATAAAAAATTTATAAAATGAGAAAATACGTTATAACGTCCCGATTATTGAACAGATGTGGCTCCGTGACATTGCTAGCTCGAGACCCCAGTAAAAGGTGCCAAAGGAGAAAAAATATGTAGTGTGAAGAATCGGAAACCTTGCGGAGACCCAAATACAAACTCACACACACACACACACGTACACATATAATATGATGCAAAATATTTATAAAAATACGTATTAAAATATAAATAAAAAAATATATATCTGAGTGATATTTTTAGTGAAAATATTCATAAAAATACAAAGTACGAATATAAATTAAAAAGGTAAAAAATTTATAAAATGAGAAAATGCGTTATAACGTCCCGATTATTGAACAGATGATCGTCGTTCCCTCTGCTGCTTCGATATGGGATTATCCTCACTTCGATCAACTAACGTGTATCATGGGCTTGGTCTACGATGTAGGACCGGATTCTCAGAGAGAATATTTTCCTCCTACCAAGAACTGGATTCCATCTCCTCACGTAATTCCTTTATCCATCCTAAACTCGTCACCGTCATCTATTTATATTTTTTTAATCCTTGAATTCTCAAAGAGACTGTAAATGAATGTAGAAAACAATATAAAGCCCTGACATTCGGTCGCTCGTATGGGCTGATTACATTTTATAAGTGTCGCCTCGAATTATTAAATTCATACAAAAGCTCGCAATTTTTTGGAAATTAAAAAAAATTATTACGCTAAAAATTCTCTCTGCTAGATTAATCGAAAAATTATTTTTAATTCTTTTAGATATTTTTTTCAATGACCCTATGAAGCTACAAAAAAAATCCGAAGGACGTGATTAACCAACATGTGCAAAATATAATTTTTTTAATTAACCCTCTGAGTACAATTATTATCGACAATTTTAAAAGCGCAATTTAACTGTAAATAATAATAATTAATGGATTAATTTTTCTAAATTGATCATTGAGAAGAAAATATTATTTTTTTATCGACTGTAATCGAAGAATTAAATGAGCGATTGACAAAATAAGAGTTTTGCACACTCCGAGAATTAAAAAGGACTTGAAATTTTGAAAATATAAAAATAAATGTTGGTAGAATTTTTTTTATCGTATTATATCGCGTCGAGCAAGCATCCATTTTGATATTAGCATATGCGGCATCACATTAGCTTCGAGCCTAAATATATATATATATATATATATATATAGGAATAAGTGGATTGTGATGCAACTGAGTTAATGACGTTACGTTGCAAAATTATTCAGCTGAGCTATGACTTGTTTTCAAGCATTTTTGTCTTTGTTGTCCATCTGGACAAGTTTGAATTGGTCCCTGCCAATGCAAACTAACGTATAAATATTAATTTGTTTTCTATTAATTTCATTTACGATTTTCCGAATAATTGATTAATTTTTTATATACTTGGAAGATAAATTATCAAACGAAAAGTGATATTTAACGAAAACTTATGAATGAAGTAAAATTTTGTGAAATTTTAAAGATTTATCTTGTCAATAAATTGAACAACATAAATTAACAAATAGTAATTTATAATTACAAATTTATATTCGTAAGGAAAAACAGAGTTAAAAAAAAATATATCTTGTACGAAATTTTATTGAATTTCGCAGTGACGAATTTTCATTTTCAAATTTTCAGAGCCAAAGTGCTTGAAAGAAAAAAATCTAAAATTAGAAAAAATGTGGGGACGGTTGAATGATTATTTGCTGAAAAATATATGAAATACTTTCTTTGTTATTTTGCTACAATTATTGAGAGTTTTTCATCAACGTAGTTCACTGACTTTCAAAATGGTCGTTATGGTTACTCGTAAATTTAAAAAATTAATTCTTAAAAAAATTAATTTTTTATTTCCAGATGGACAGTCCAACGAGATTCGAGTCTGCAAAAACAGGAGTTGCAGATTACAACGCAGATGAAACGGAATTAGGCGAGGTGAAGATAATCGTACCATCGTCAAGCATGGAAACATCTGGGATCGAAGCATCTTCAGGAAGTGTGCGGCCATGCGGGAATGGTGGATGCAAAAGTTCGAGGAGTCGTGTCGAGCCAAAACCCGAGAGTCCTTGGCACAAATTAAAAACGATATTTCTGATATCGGTGATTGTTGCCCTTGTCGTATGGGTCATAGTTTACACATTGCTGGCCCAGTATCAAATTTTGTGAGATCAACGAATAATGAGAGAACCGAAGAAAAATATGTAAATTTGGCAAAGAGGGAGAGAAAGAGAGACTATAAATATTTTTGGTTGTGACGAAAAATCCGTGAAAAATTCGTTGATCGAATTTTTATACGCATATGCTGTAAACAATATTTTTTTTCTATACGTCCATTCTGACGAAACAATAATTTTTTGGGTCTAGTCCATGCTCTGTTATCATTGCTGAACTATGAAATTAATTTAAAAAAAGCTTGTGCTCGGTTTTTTTTTAGATTCTTTTTTTTTTTAAGAAAGAAATTGTTATATCAATTTTGTAAATAATTGTTCATGTGAATATAGTGTTAATTGTTATTTTTTTACGTCGACATTATGATTTGGTCGATTATTTTTTCTCGCGCAAAACAAAAAAGTGAACGAATGGAGGCCTTTGAGGCATGAGAAGAAATGACTGATCGAACGTTGGCAAGGTGGCGATGATCGATCGATCGACATGAACGACGATGCGAAGATCTCTTGGGCACATGACATGAATTGACAACGGCCAATTTTTAACGATTCGACAACGGTGGAATTCTTACGATTTTTTAAGCAACGAGAAAAGAGAGTTAACTGGGCGACTGTATGAGGCGATCCAAGTGTCGTGTTGGAGACGACGTGCGAAAGGTCCCGAAGAATTTGGGAAAGTCGAGATTCGACTCGACCAGTTTGTCATTACACGGTCATTCGTATAATCGAGAAGCAGAATTAACGGACCTCGGGACAACGAGAAGGGTAAGAGATTAAGAAAATTGAGTAGAAACTTATTTTTTGTTTGGTCCTCCGAGGGTAACGTGGGTCTTTCAAGGCTCAGTCGATAATTCAGTTTTTCAATTTTTCCAAATATTTTTTTATCTCATTCCAACTGGGGAAAAAAAACCACTACAAAAATCAGACTGATATAACGGTAGAGAGAATCTTTGAGACTTGAAAAGTATAAAATTTCAATGAAGAAATTATATTAAAATCATTCTACGACATGTAATGAGAATAATGAACTTTGTGTTTATATACGGACAAAGTTCAAAGTTCCATGTGACCGATGACTCATTATGTTATGTTCATTTATAGGGGGTGGCGCGGGTAGTAAAGCTGGCCACGGATACGAGGCTCGTCACGTCGGTGAGAAGGCAACACCGAAAAGAAGCGAAAAAGTCGCAGTCGCATTTCAAGAAAATTCTCGAACTCCTGATTTTTCGCAAGCTGGACCATCAACGGCCGGAGGCTCTTCAAAATCGGTCACCCAACTCGGAAATAAATCTGCCGGATCGAGATCGATCGATCGGACGAAAAAAGATATCGAGATGGGTCAGAATCTGAGTGGTCAAAAACTCGCTCACGTAGAGCTTAATGACGAGGTAAAAGAATATATATATATCAACAAAATTTTGGTTTCTGAAAATGTCTACTATATTGTAGATACTTTGAGAAGTATCTTGAATTTTATACGATTTTTTAAACGCCGAGAAAAATTTGAAAACCTAGACGTTGCCTCAAATGTCCAGTGAACAGACAAAAGGTGTGGAAAATTATTGTAAAAACGAGTTAATATGATTCAAATTTTTATTTTTCACACTCGAGGACTTTTGGGACACTTGGACATTTTTTCAAATGTCCAGCGAACAGACAAAAGGTGTGGAAAATTATTGTAAAAACGAGTTAATATGATTCAAATTTTTATTTTCCACACCTCGAGGACTTTTGGGACACTTGGTCATTTTTTCAAATGTCGAGTGAATAGATGAAAGGTCTGAAATAAGTATAAAGGCGAAGTGGCTAATATCATTATAATTTTTCAGTCTTCTGCCTATTCCGAGGAGCCTCCAGCAAGATCAAAGTATATACTGGTCGGATGGGACACATTTCGCTCAAAGACGATGCTTCTACTAATGATTCTCTTTTTCGTCTGGGCCATCGTATATTTTCCTCTTCTTCACGTTGGATACTCATAAGCATCATAACTCAGTAAAGTACTTTCGCGGAACTAATAATATATATCTGTTATGTAAATAGAATTTAAAATGACTTTTGAATAAAGAAAGTACCAACTCGGTTTCAAGTTAAATTTTCATCTCATGGTTTGTAAAACGTTCTCATTATATATCTCGAGATTAATCGGCAAATAGTGCTGATAAATTCATTGCCCTACAAAAAAAAAAAAATGGGAAAACAACAAATTTTGAACTTTGGCCACAGAAATATTACTGGCACTCTGAGCTCATTTTCATTACGGTTTTTTAAGCTCTAAAATTCTATCTGATAGATTAAATTACGCGAGTAAAAAAAAAAAATCAGAGGTTTAAAAGTCAGACCATCGATTTTTCCCAATTTTCCTTCGACTTTGATGATTTTTTAAGTGACTCTCGCACGTGGTAAAAATTAATATGAACCAAACAAATATCCGGATGCATCAAACGGAATTCTGTACGTTTAATCGAACCAGAATAACTTTCCAATGGAAAAAAGTAATTTTTTTCCAACATTCAATTTGGTTTAAGGTGCTGTGATTCTCCTCTGCTAGAGTCTGCGTCACCCACTAAATCTGAATTTTTTTGTCAATCTCTTAAAGAAAAAAAAAAAAAAAAAAACAGTAAATAGAAAACTCGAGAGGATTGCATAATTTCTGCTTTCTGAAACTTGGTGAAATATTTCGAAAAAAATAACACGTACGGGTTCAAGTCCAATTTTTAGTTCAAGTTCTCTAAACAAAGTTCATTAGATAATGTAGTCTATGACCTCCCTCTGCTAGAGTCTGCGTCACCCACTAAAACTGTTTTTTTTTGTGAATCTCTCGCAAAGAAAAAGAAAAAAACAGTAAATAAAAGATTCGAAAGGATTGAATAATTTCTGCTTTCTAAAACTTTGCAAAATATCTCAAAAAAAAAATGAAACTTGTGCCGTGCCAACTCAAGTCAAATTTTTCCCTCAAATTCCCTAAACAACGTTCATTTGATAACGGAGCCTGATCTGCCTCCGCTACAATCTGCGTCACAATCTCCGTCACACATCTGGACTTCTTTGTGAAACTGTGAAAAAAAAAAAACAGTAAATAGAAGACTCGAGAGGATTGCGTCATTTCTGCTTTCCGAAATTTGGTGAAATATCTCGAAAAAAATAACACGTACGGATTCAAGTCCAATTTTTAGTTCAAGTTCCCTAAATAAAGTTCATTAGGTAATGTAGCCTATGACCTCCCTCTGCTAGAGTCTGCGTCACCCACTAAATCTGTTTTTTTTGTGAATCTCTCACAAAGAAAAAAATAAAAAAGGAGGCAAATAGAAGACTCGAGAGGATTGAATCATTTCTGCATTCTTCTTTGCATATCTCAAAAAAAAAAAAAAAAAAGATACTCGTGTCGTGCGAATCGAATTCAAATTTTTGGCTGAAGTTCCCTAAACAAAGTTCATTAGATAATGGAGCCTATGACCTCCCTCCGCTAGAGTCTGCGTCACATACTAAATCTGTTTTTTTTTTGTGAATCTCTCACAAAGAAAAAGAAAAAAAAACAGTAAATAAAAGATTCGAAAAGATTGAATAATTTCTGCTTTCTAAAACTTTGCAAAATATCTCAAAAAAAAAATGAAACTTGTGCCGTGCCAACTCAAGTCAAATGTTTCCCTCAAATTCCCTAAACAACGTTCATTAGATAACGGAGCCTAAACTGCCTCCGCTACAATCTGCGTCACATCTGCGTCACAATCAACGTCACACATCTGGTCTTCTTTGTGAAACTGTGAAAAAAAAAAAAACAGTAAATAGAAGACTCGAGAGGATTGCTTCATTTCTGCTTTCCGAAATTTGGTGAAATATCTCGAAAAAAATAACACGTACGGATTCAAGTCCAATTTTTAGTTCAAGTTCCCTAAATAAAGTTCATTAGGTAATGTAGCCTATGACCTCCCTCTGCTAGAGTCTGCGTCACCCACTAAATCTGTTTTTTTTGTGAATCTCTCACAAAGAAAAAAATAAAAAAGGAGGTAAATAGAAGACTCGAGAGGATTGAATCATTTCTGCATTCTTCTTTGCATATCTCAAAAAAAAAAAAAAAAAGAATCTCGTGTCGTGCGAATCCAAGTCAAATTTTTGGCTGAAGTTCCCTAAACAAAGTTCATTAGATAATGGAGCCTAATCTCCATCCGCTAGTCTGCGTCAGCTACTAAATCTAAATTTCTTTGTGAATCTCTCTAAAAAAAAAATAAAAAAAAACAGTAAATAGAAGACTCGAGAGGATTGAATAATTTTTGTTTTTTAAAACTTTGCAAGATATCTCCAAAGCATCCAAACGTCCTGCCAAACAAAAATCAAAAGTGAGAATCTTGATGACCTTCGAACTGGCCTGTTGACTGGATTTTCACAGTCAGCTCGTTTCGCGGAATATGCAAATGTGAATTGTATAAGAATCTTTCCTCAGAACGTCCCACACACGTTCGCTGATATCCGAGGTCGAGTTATCAATTTGCTTGGAATAATTCTCACGTATTCTGCCACGGAGCCTGCAAAAGCTGCCAGGCGGCAAGAATATTTTCTTCGTACAACTACGAATAGTAATAAAAGTTTGAACCAATCAGCGACGAGGCTCGAGGGGAAAGTGCTATTTGCTGCGAGCAGTTAAAATTGAGATCATGAGCGAGAGTTTAGTCTGCTTTAGTCTGTCGAAAGGCGTCGTTGGCATTACCTCCAGACGTTAAGTGTAGAGAATATCGAAGGATCAATAACCCTTTCGACAGAAATCGCTTGATCGAGTTTCTCGATCGTTTTACAGGAGGACCATCATGGCCTCGAAAACTATTTATTTCATTTTTTTAATCGTAGCGTTTTCTCTCGTGGTCGGTGAGTATTTAATTTAGAAATTTTTCTTTTGTAATGAGAATAAAATTTTCCATCAATTTTTCTCGAGTCTGATCGTAAAATTGGACGATTATTTATACATAACGATCGAAATTAATTGAATCCAGATAATAATCCACACAATCAATTGAGAATTATTTCGATTTGATCAAAGATCGATAGAATGAAAAAATATATATCTATATATTCTGACAGAGTGTAGATGCAAAAAATTATTCGATAAATAACGTCAATTCTGAAACTATAAAAAAAATATTCTCAAGTTATTTAAATGAAACGTTATAAATTTCATTTTTTAAAATTATTTTTATCTTTATTTACCGTAAACATTATAGTGTTTTTTTTTTTTCGCTACCCAAATCCTCGCACGTAGAATCGAATCCTTCACTTTTCGAGTTAGACAAACAAAATGATTCATCGAGTTAATAGAACGCCCGGATAAGTATCTTTTGTAAAATTTTCTTTCCTTAAGGTGTTTGCGTTATGGTAAAATATTTTTTTTTATTACCCTGCCAAAATTCTTGCACGTAGAGGATCGAATTTTTCACTCATCGAGTCAAAGAGACAAACAAAATGATTCATTGATTCAATGGCACGCCTGGACATAAGTACCGTCCGTGAAATTTTCTTTCGTTTAAGGTCGTTAAGTTGATCTCAGAAATGCGTCGTCTCTCTAAAAATAGACTTGAAGTCGCCTGTGTTTTTCAAGGACTGAATAATAATTCCTGTCTCCTTTGTAAATATTCTTTTATGATATTGAGGTAAATTAAAAAAAAAAAAAAATTATGTATAATTACGTCATGCGTTGTAAAAAAAAAAAACAAAAAAAAAAAGAAATTAAGTGGGTCGACTTATCGATGTATATTGAGAGTTCTCCATTATACTATCGATATCGCGTTCCACGTGACATATCATTTTTATTAAGCACTCCGAGGATCACGACAAGAGGTC
Organism: Dyspetes luteomarginatus; assembly: GCA_963669185.1. Taxonomy (NCBI): domain Eukaryota; kingdom Metazoa; phylum Arthropoda; class Insecta; order Hymenoptera; family Ichneumonidae; genus Dyspetes; species Dyspetes luteomarginatus. The sequence continues at coordinate 16,699,873 of OY769909.1, read as the reverse complement.
GAAGTAACAAGTCGCGATAACCCACAAAAGTTTCCCCAAACATATTATATATTTGCTCATATTCCCTCCGATAAGAGAACTTTGCGAGAAAATTACAAGGCATATTGGATAATTATTTATTTTTCTTTCCCATAAAATAATCAGAGCACGCGGATGCTGGCTGGAAATTTTGGAAAAAAAAGAAGGACGAGCCAACGACGCTTGCTCCTGAAGTTTCCGGTGATCCTCTCGTCGCCGGGGCGAATCCTCAGAATCCAGTGACGAATTCAGCAAATGGAAAAACTCCAGCACCGGTGAATTCTCCAGCGGCTGGAAATAATAATTCCCCAGCGGCTGGAAATAATAATTCTCCAGCGTCAACGAGCGCCGGAAATGGAAATTCACGAGGTGGCTCCAGCCCTCCAGGCTCACCGTCCATTGGAACGAGAGGAGCAATTGCTGGAGCTGGAAATGCTGGACTCGCTGTTGGAGTTGGAAATTCGGGAGGAAATATTCGAAACAATGCTCATCCACAGAGACCAAATCCTGGAACGGAAGTTGGTCTCGATATTTCCTCTTCGCGTCCTGCGAAGCCTGGAACTGGAGGAACTTCCGGTCAAGGTTACAGAGATTGGGCAGCCGATTTAACGGGCGCTGGAGATGGCACGAGACAACCACCAAAAATACCAGCACAGGCACCAGTTATCACTGGAAATGGCGGACAACAGCCGGCTGGAGGTATTTATAGGGAATAAATTTGAAAATTCTCGAATTAAAAATCATTATGAATCATTTTTTTTTTGTTTTTTTTTTTCAACAAAGTTATTGATTATGCGACAAACTGCGATTATGACATATTAATTATGAATTATCATTTTAAAATGGCGGCAGAGTTGCCAATTTTTTTTTTAATAATTGTATTACGTAACTGCTGGAGGAATCAACGATTATAGTTTATGGCAAAATTGTTTGAAGATTTGTAAAAAGTTGCCTTTTTCTTGAAACTGCTAACTATATCTTTTTACAATAATTAATAATTATTTCGTCAGAGACAAATGATTTTGTATGAAAATATTTATTGAATAATTTGATAATTTGATAATTTGATAACTTGATAACTTGATAATTTGATAATTTGATAATTTGATAATTTGATAATTTGATAATTTGATAATTTGATAATTTGATAGTTTGATAATTTGATAATTTGATAATTTGATAATTTGATAGTTTGATAATTTGATAATTTGATAATTTGATAATTTGATAATTTGATAATTTGATAATTTGATAATTTGATAATTTGATAATTTGATAATTTGATAATTTGATAATTTGATAATTTGATAATTTGATAATTTGATAATTTGATAATTTGATAATTTGATAATTTGATAATTTGATAATTTGATAATTTGATAATTTGATAATTTGATAATTTGATAATTTGATAATTTGATAATTTGATAATTTGATAATTTGATAGTTTGATAGTTTGATAATTTGATAGTTTGATAATTTGATAATTTGATAATTTGATAATTTGATAATTTGATAATCTGATAATTTGATAATTTGATAATTTGATAATTTGATAATTTGATAATTTGATAATTTGATAATTTGTTAATTTGTTAATTTGTTAATTTGATAATTTGATAATTTGATAATTTGATAATTTGATAATTTGATAATTTGATAATTTGATAATTTGATAATTTGATTTGATAATTTTTATTAAATGCGAAAATTATATTTTTCACTCGGAATTTCGTTTTCAGTAAGAGCTCAGAGTATTTTGATGAAAGACCATCCGGAAAAAAAAAATCTGTCCAACGATATCAACACGAAATATTTTTTCCAGGAATTCGTCCAGGAAGTCCTGTGAGCACTCCAGGTGGTCAATCACCGAATAGCAACAACAGGCAAAATCCTCCAGGTGCAGGAGCTCGTCCTGGTTCTCCATCATCCCCGCAGGGTACCAGCCACGTGCCATCAGGTCAGACTTCCGGTCAAGGAAGCAAGCCAGTCGCCGTTCCAAGTCCAGCAAATTCAAATCCTCAGCCATCAGGGACTCCTGGTGGCTCTCAAGTTTCGACTTTGCACGTTGGTTCATTGAATCCTGGCCAAAGTCGACCTGGATCTCCATCCAGTGGATATGGAAGTCCTGGAAGTCCAACTTCTGGAGGTTCTTCAGTTCCAGGATCGCCAACCGGAGGAAAATCCTGGGCCCAGATAGCTGGTAATGGCGGAAATGCCAAACCGAATTCTCCAACTCCAGCTCCACGTCCTGGAACACTTCAACCTGGACAATCCTCTTATCCTGGACAGACTCCAGCAGGAGGAGCCAGGCCAAACAACATTGGAGGAAATTCCGGTCAAACGAGTCCTGGACAATCGTCAACAGGATCTGGATCGAGACCTGGTGCAACGGTCGCTGGAGGAGCAGCAGCTGGTGCGATCGCTGCTGGAACAATTGCGGCCGCAAACAATAAAGTTTACTCGAGCAATCCGACTTACAGCAAAGGCAACACAGTCACCGATGACGATCTTGAAAAACTCGCCGAAGCACTTTTTATCAAAGATACCAATAATGCCAATCGACACATTACGTTAAATCTCCAGAAACAAACGACTGGAAGCAACCCCGCGGATCAGGCACCTCAGCCGTGAGTTAATATTAATTAGAGATTTATTTTTTATTTTTATTTTTTATCATTAAGACAATTCGTAACGCGACTCAGTCGATAACAAGAACCGTTTGAGATAAAAATCTATTAGTACGTCACCTTAATTGAAGAATTCGAGTATTTAATAAATATTTTTCAAGCAATTATTTAATAACGAATTTAAGGAGTGTTTTAGGTTTATTTTTTACATTCAGAGATTCTCAATTTTGAATTATTTTATAACAGAGTAATAAAGAATAATTTTAACTAATTATTCTTTTTTATTAAATTTTTTATGATATTTAAATTGTTTTCATTATTTCTTTATTTTTTTGTAAATTATTGTAAATGGTTTTTCATTAAAACAGTGGCCATCTTTTTAAGATCTTTTTTTTTAAATTTCAAATAGAAATATTCGCCACGTCAATCGTAATGGAATTGTTAGTTTATCGAATTGAAAAATTTACATTGCGAATTGTCTATTTTATTGTATTTTTAAATAATTAATTTTATCAGAATTATATGTAAAAATAATTTATTAATATTTTACGATAATTTGCAGATTATTAACGGTAAATCCTGCAGCTCTGCAAATTCCTACTATCGACAAAGTCATAAAGATTTATGACAATTACAAGCTCGACAGTCGCATAGGCGAGTACATAAGTCCAGCTCAACGTAACGAGGAGAGTCTCCTCGTCGATACTTTTCTCAGTACCAATGTCATGTCCGCTGCGATGCGTTTCATCGCTGACAAAGGATTCATTCGCAAAGATTATTACGACTACAAAGATACGTTGCGAACATTGTGGTTCAATCTTTATTCCCGAGGAGGTGATGGAAAAATTGGTAGCGCTGGTTTCGAGCACGTTTTTCTTACCGAACACAAACTTGGCACTGAGGTCAGTGGACTTCACAATTGGATTTACTTTAATGCCGAAGAAGTTGCGAAACGTGCTGAGTATCTTGGATACATAAAAAAAATCGATTTGGGAAACGTGAGTGTTTGATTTATTTTAAAAAGTGGAAATTTTATTAATTTTTTTAATTTAATTTAATTAATTTAATTTAATTTAATTTAATTTTCATTTTTATTTACAGAAAGCTGCAATCGTCAAGATTCACGCAAAGCACAACAATATCGACAAACCGGTAACGACAATGTTCATTGGTACTTCGCCCGAGCTCGAAATGGCACTTTACACAGTTTGCTTCTTGACGAGACCGGATGTTCCATGTCCGGTGTCACTGGGAGGAACAAAGTTCAATATAATTACTCACAAATTCAGATACCGAGGCAAAGACCTAATCGGTTCTGCTTATCCGGATATATAAATTTTTTATAATTATCCTGACAAATTTATATTTTTCTATTCCCTTTCTCTGCTATAATTATATATGTACAAAGTACTCCAAGTACTCGCATTTTAAGCTACAAGAAAAAATAATCCACAGTATAATTTGTAGATAATAAAGCCCTAAGATAATTGTCCAAATTATTTTAAATATTTCTATCCTCAGCCTGATGTCCAAATAAATGAAAAATCTGCACTTGACCCCTGAACCTGACAAGTAGAAATAATTCAAGGAGAGCAATAATTCAAAAAAAATCAATTCCTTATTTTCCTAGCTCGAGATTAAATCAATTTAAACAGAAACCTATAAATCAAGAAAAATTATCAGTCGAAAAGAATCAATCGAAAGAAAATGCTAGAATATTTTGAATAAATAAATAAAAATCTTAAAATGGCTTAAAAAAAATTTCTAGTTCAAATGATTGAATAAAATTAAGTTTAAATTGAGTAATTCTTCCAATCGATATAACCTTCTAAAGAGATTCTCAAGATTCTCGAACCCATGAGAGAGAAAGAGATACAAGAGTGAATGAGTGAGAGACAATAAATTGTATCTGTGAGCCTGCTAAGTTTCTTCATTGCCCCACTCACACGCTGCTGCTCCCGGCAAACAGATAAGAGAAGTCACACTCAGATAGAGGAAATCGACGACCCAAGTGTTGACGAACCTCGTTGCTCGTATAATTCTGATAAAGATATCCAAACGAAGGAATAAGAGATGGAATTTCGAGAGGAGTTCTCTTGCACAAGAATCAAGATTTCACCAGTCCCTTTCCGTGACTCGTGAGTTCAGCATTGGAATTAGAAAAAAAAAAGGGAAAACTAAAAATTATGTATCGAAGTTTGAGAAACGTTCTTAAAAAAAATGAGCGAATCAAACATTCTCGTTGGGATGGATTATTGTCGAAAAAATTGAGAGAAATAAATGAAAAATTTTATCACAGTGAGAGTGGAGTTTATGGATATAGAGGAAAAAAATCAAATATCTACGATGGTGAGTTGAAATTTTTTCAAAAAAAAAAATTGTTCGAATAATTTATTTATATATTTTTTAATATTAATGTAAATAGTGATTTTTGGGTTTCAGTGCCTCGGGAACATCTAAACTTGCGAGCTAAGTACAGTAATTTTTTCAGACTCGTAACGGCTTACAGAGAAAATGCTCATAAACAGGCAGACACGAATCCTGTGGCGATTGAAAAATCAACTTTTCTCCCTGATCTCGATCCAAAAAAATTTGGACTTGGGCTCAACGATGTTGTCTCATTTAAGGGAATTTTATCGACAAAAAAAACCGAGGGTACAGTCAAAGAAGCTCTCGATATTTTAAATACCATTTACAGTGGTAATATTGGGGTCGAGTTCAGTTATCTCGAGGTGAAAAAAATAAAAAAAAACCAGGAATCATTAAAAAGATGAAATAATAATTTTGCAAATATAATTTTCTTTTCAAAAATTTTACGTAGACGCTGGAAGAACGAGAATGGTTTGCTGAGAATTTTGAAAAAACAAGCTGCGAAGCCTTAAAGGATGAAACGAGACGTGAAATCGCAATGGAAATGTTAAAGAGTCAAACTTTTGATAATTTTTTGGCACTGAAATTCGTATCTGTTAAAAGATATGGTGGCGAGGGTGCCGAGTCTATGATGGCATTTTTTTACGAATTTTTCAAACTTGCAGCAAACGGTATGGATTTTTTTGATTTTTTTAATTGTACAATTTATTTATTTATTTATTTATTTATTTATCGACGTTTTAATTGTTACAGACGACCTTAAACACATCGTTCTCTGCATGCCTCATCGAGGTCGTTTAAATTTTCTCACTGGCATGCTCAAATTTCCACCGGAAAAATTATTTCGTAAGCTTCGTGGACTACCGGAGTTTCCTGAGGATGCAAAAGCTACTGGAGACGTTCCAAGTCATTTCATCTCCTCGGTCGATTTGAATATAGAAAATAAATCTCTTCGCGTTAGTATGCTCTACAATCCGTCTCATCTCGAGGCTGTTAATCCAGTCTCAATGGGAAAGACTCGTGGGGTTATGCAAATTGTCAAGGACGGAGCTTACGACGAACGAGAAATATCTCAGTGGAGTGACAAAGTTCTCAATCTTCAGGTATTTTATGATTATAAAATGAAATTGAAATATTATTAATAAAAAATATTTTTAGCTCATTAATAAGAAAAATTTCTTATTATTTTGGTGAATCAAAAAATATTTCCTACAAATTATTCGATTGTTGGAAATTTTTAAGAGTTTTTTTTTTCATTTTTAGGTCCATGGAGACGCAGCTTATGCAGGTCAAGGAGTGAATCAAGAATCTTTGGCGATAAGTGGTGCTCCCCATTTCGAGATTGGTGGCTCAATCCATCTCGTGGTAAATAATCAGCTGGGTTTTACGACTCCAGCTTCCAGAGGCAGATCATCGAGATATTGCACAGATTTAGCAAAATCGATTGCAGCTCCGGTTATTCACGTCAATGGCGATGCACCCGAGGCCGTTTTACGGGCAACGAGAATTGCCTTTAATTATCAGAGAAAATTTCGCAAAGATGTATTCGTTGATCTCAATTGTTATCGTCGTTGGGGGCACAATGAGATGGACGATCCAACTTTTACAAATCCCATTTTGTACAAAATAATTCAAAATAGAAAGTGAGGAACGTTTTTTTTTCTTTTTTTTTTTTTTTTCGAGTAAAATAATAATTAGAAGCATTACTTTTTTTTATAACAATTTTTCAAACGATAGCTCGTTGATAATTGTCAATTATTTATTATTTAACTGATTGGGTAGTCTGGATGTTTTTTTTTTAAACCATTTTTCACTTCTTAGATCGATTCCAGACAAATATCGTCAAACTCTCGAGGCTTGTGGAATTTTGAAAAAAGAAGAGAGTGAATTTGTTATAGAAAATCATAGAAATTGACTCGCAAATTCATTTTTTTCGAATAAAATAATAATTATGTATATAATTAGAAGCATTACTTTTTTTTATAACAATTTTTCAAACGATAACTCGTTGATAATTGTCAATTATTTATTATTTGACTGATTGGGTAGTCTGAATGTTTTTTTTTTAAATAATTTTTCACTTCTTAGATCGATTCCAGACAAATATCGTCAAACTCTCGAGGCTTGTGGAATTTTGAAAAAAGAAGAGAGTGAATTTGTTATAGAAAATCATACAAATTGGCTCGCAAATTCATTGAGGCAAGTGGACGATTATATTCCTCAACCGACATATTTTACACACCGATGGACAGAAATTCAACAAGCTCCAGCTGCATTGACCACTTGGAACACAGGAGTCGATCTCGATTTATTGAAATTCGTCGCCACCAAGAGTGTCAACGTTAAAAATGATTTGGTGAGTAAGAAAAATAAATCTAGTCGCTTTGATCGAATTAATATTTAATTTAATTTTCAAATTTTTGACAAAACAGACGATTCATCCCCAATTAATTAAGAGCCACATCCAAGCCCGACTGAGCAAAATTGCTAATGGTGAATATTTCGACTGGTCAGCAGCAGAAACAGCAGCTTTTGGTACGCTACTTTATCAGGGTTTTAATGTGAGACTAAGCGGGCAAGATGTTGGTCGAGGAACATTTTCTCATCGTCATGTTATGCTAGTCGATCAATCGTCTGGAGGTGAGTCAATTGATTTATTTTATTTATTATTGGATTGTCCCATAATGCCTTGCAAATTTTTAACCAATTTTATTCTTACTTTGTATTTTTATGAAAAGTACATTTTTATTTAACAATGTAATCACCATTATTATGAATAACATTAAACCATCTGTTAGGCAAGAAGATTTGAATATTTTTCTCCCGGAAAGAAGAGAGCTGAGAATATTTTTAAAAAATAAGAAACCTCGCAAGCATTTATGGGACAGTCTAATATATTGATTTTTTATTTTATTTCTTGTATTTTTAAACTTTTAACTAATTGTTAATTGTATTTTTTTTTCATTTGTTTGGGTCTTTTAATTTTAATATTTCATTAAAATTTTTCGAAATTTCTACATTTTTGGCTTTTGGTTTGATTTATGCATTCGTTTAGAAATTTACATCCCTCTAAATTCGATGGCTGATGGCCAAACAGGGAAAATTGAGTTAGCGAACAGTATTTTGTCGGAGGAGGCGGTACTCGGGTTCGAGTACGGTATTAGCATAACTTCACCAACGACACTGCCCATCTGGGAGGCACAATTTGGAGATTTTTTTAATGGCGCACAAATAATCATCGACACGTTTATCGCGAGCGGTGAGGCCAAGTGGATGACCAGCAGCGGTCTCGTGATGCTTTTGCCTCATGGCTATGATGGTGCAGGTCCTGAGCACAGCTCATGCAGAATCGAGAGATTTTTACAATTAACGGACAGTCGAGAGAACAGACCAGACGGGGATGATGTTAATATTCAAGTCGTTAATCCAACGACACCAGCTCAGTATTTTCATTTACTGAGGAGACAAGTATGATGATAATTATTATTTCATTTTTATCGATAATGATTTTTAATTATTTCAAAATTTTTTAAAAGAATTTCACAAGTCTTTGCAATTTTTACTCGTTACCATTTTTATATTAATTTTCATTTGGAAATCATTTCGATTTTTAATAAATTTCCATTTTTTTAAATCAATTTTTATTATCTATTATTTTTGAGCTATTTAAGCTCATTCGTCTTTTGTTAAAATTATATTAACTTTTTTCTACTTTTTTCGCAGATGGTACGAAATTTTAGAAAGCCTCTAATCGTCGTGGCACCAAAAATTCTTTTACGTCACACATCGGCTACTTCGTCCCTAACCGAAATGGCACCAAACACAACGTTCAAAAATGTCATAGGGGACATTAAAGTGGCCGATGGACAAGTTAATAAAATTATATTCGTCAGTGGAAAGCATTATTATGCTCTTGAGAAACAGAGAGAATTATTAAATGCAAAAGACGTGGCGATTATCAGAGTGGAAAGTCTCTGTCCATTTCCGGTTGTAGAGTTGAATCAGGAGATTCAGAAATATCCTCGTGCTCAGAGTGAGAGAGAATTTTTTCGCATCGTCGAATCATTTTTCAACATTTTTTCCTCGTGATTATTATTATTATTTTTTATTTTATTCAATCAGCTTTCATTTGGAGCCAAGAGGAACCACAAAATATGGGAGCGTGGAGTTTCGTTAAGCCAAGATTCGAGAACTTGTGTGGTCGTCGGGTACGATAATATTTAGCTGCTATAATATTTTCCATCTGAGTCTGTCGATTTATTTTTTTTCAACTTGGTTGAAATTCAACATTCTTCGTATTGATTAAAGTGACTCGATATTTTTTCTTTTCAGATTAAATATTCCGGTCGCGAAGCTCTCCCAGCGCCGGCTGTTGGAATCGGTAAAGTTCATCAACGTGAAGCGCAGGAAGTCATCGTAAAGCCATTTTCAATGAAATAAATTAAAATTCGCTGAATAAATTCATCGAGCAAATTTTGTAAATATGAAGAATTAAAAAAAAAGTTTATTCAAAGGAGATCGAATTTGAATGCGAAACCATCGAGAATAATTACGAATGAACCCAAACATATTATTTGTGAAAAAATAATGATTAGTCAACATTATTTCTTATCTAAAAAAAAATTTAATTGTCTGCTTCAAAATTGTCAGCGTAAAATATTCGTTAATGAATTCAACTCGCATTTATTCAATCGATTGTGAATGAAGCGCGATAATGTTTTTAAAGAATACGTAACTATATCTATATATACAACGCTGAAGACGTCTAATTTTCATTAAATTTGCTAAAGTGCAAATTATTCAATATTTTTATAAATAAATAATAATTTATTGCAACAATTCAATTGTTGACGGAATATTCAGCATGCAGTCTTGCGTGTTCCTTGTCGATGAGAATTTTTAATTCGTCCTGAAAAAATTTATGTTCCATTTTGAATAATGAAATATTTCTTGATTTTTTTTTAGTCATTTTTTTTTAAATTCATTAACTCACTCCCCAATCGAGTTTTTCAGTGAGCAATTTGCAGCCCGTATCGCAATCGCCGATCCATGCCACGTCTCGACCCAATTCCGAGCCTTTAGGATCGAAAACGAAGCCCTGCTTGAGCCCAAAAAATCTCGTCAGTCTATCTTGGAGACCCACTTTTTCCTTGTTGATCAAAAGTCGTGGACAAGTCGAATTTACACTTGAAAAATTAAGAAAAAAAAGATATGAAACATAAATTCAGTCGTATCGAACAATTGAAAAATTGTAAATGAGAAAATTACCGATCAACGAGCGAGGCGAAAGGTTGAACTACGAGACTTGAGCCCATAATTATCAAAAGATCAGCCTGACGAAAATCTCGTTCGACGAGTGTGTGAAAACGTTCAGGCAACATTTCCCCAAAAAATACAATGTCTGGCTTGACAATTCCCTCTTTGCACTCATCACATTTTGGTATCAAATCATCGATGATTTTTTCTGTTAATTGTCGCGAATATAATTTTATACTTTTAGTTACTCAAAAGTTGGCCCTCAGAATTAAGAGAAGAAAACTTTGGATATCTCAGACCTTTCATCCATTCCAGTGTGTAAGGAGCTCGGCACTTTAGACAATGGCCTGTGTGGAATGTACCATGAGCTTCGACAAGTTTTTCACTCGGAAGTCCTGCGACTCTCTCTAATGTATCGACATTTTGTGTATAATGTCTCAACAGCAAGCCCTTCTCCCACAAAAGACGAACGAAATAGTGACTCGGAGTTGGTTTGAAACCCTCGGGCAACAATTCCTTCGCGAGAACGAAAAAAGGTTCTGGATTTTCCATAAAAAAATCAAGCTCAAATATCGCCTGTGGATGAGGCAAATTATATTTGCCAAGATTGTGATAGAGACCACTCGATGGAGAACGAAAATCTGGTATTCCAGCAGCTATGAAAAAAAAAACCCTTTGCTGATTTCATTTTTGAATTTTGAAAATGGAAAAAAAAAATCATTTCTTCTTTTAATTCCGACTGAAAAAATTAATATGGTCGAGAAAAATTGCACCTAATCTATTCTGAGCCTGATTAATTAATCCTTTTTTCAGTTAAAATTGACAAAAACAAAATTTTCAAACTAATTGTATGACATGAGACAGTCAAATACGAATTCTCTTTTTTTTAGAAATGAGTCAGTTACTAAGACTGGAATTAATTTGAGATTTCATGTGAATTTTCTTACACGTTGAAATTCCAGCACCAGCCATAGTGATGATCTTTCTACAGCCTTGTTCCTTTATGAACTCGGCGATACCATCGAGATCCAGAGAATTCAGGACTTTTTTCAGCTTTGGCTCTGATTCCGAACTCTCGGTAGGTTCGTAGAGTTTGAGCTTTTCGCTAAAGTACTTTCTGATCTTTTCCAAGCCGGAATCCTCGCCTTCGGGTTTTTCCGAGGATGGACCAGCAGCATCCTCATCAGATTTTTCATTTGTCTCTCTCTCTGCTGAACATGGAACTCGAGTTTTACGCGAATTGTTTTTAAATATAAGAATAACTGACCCGACGAAAGGTGAAAAAAATAAACGACGTTGCATTATCAGCGATGAAACAAAATTTCGCATTATTCGAATAATGAAATATTTATTCTGTAATGATAATTTAAGCGTTTCAAGCATTCTGATTTTGTGAATGATAAGAATCATGCCTATGAATAACAAAGGATTAAATTTTATCGATATGTTAAGTGGTTTAAATATCAAATTAGTTTTTTTGACAAATTTATAATAATTTTATTCAAATAATAATTTAAAATAGATCAACTACCGAACGACAGAACATCATTTTATTTAATTCTGCATACGTTTCTAACCGTATAACCTAAAAACAGTACCTAAAAAAAAAATGGCTTTACCTCGCTCATCGTTCTCTTTTTCCTTTGATTTCTCCATACCAGGTCAATACTTCACTCAATTCTCACAAACAATGACTCGTCGTTTAGAACGAGTGAAAGAATAACTTTCTTGCCATATCACTCGAAACTCATTGAAATGCAGTGTGTGTGCAAGATGACGTCTCGGCAATAACAAGCAATAATTGAGACTCTCTATGTAGCTCGAGAGGGATTATCGTTTCAATTATAATCATTCGGGCAGACAATTTTTTACACTGATGTATAATATACATCAATTTTTTTTTTTTTTTACGTTTAAATAACGTACAATTTCATTGTATCAATTATGCACGTAAACTTAAGTCACGAATTATAAATCAGGACATTTTTTATGTATCAATTTTATCGAAAAATCAAGAATGTGCGCGAACCCTTCTCTGACTTCTGACCATAGATAGTGAGAATTTTTTTCGACTTCACACAAGTGTACTCGGGTATAATATAATCAAGTTTATAAAATTCGATACGGACGTTTTCACTGAACGTGGCTTAAGCCTGGTTCAATTTAGTTTTAAGCCCATTTCGACCGACGATGATTCGAGTTTAAGCTCTGGCTACTTCATCTCGTAACTATATTACAAAATTGAATCAGAATCATGGCCGGTTTCTTCACCTCTGGATAAAAGTCATAAAAATTATGTATCTTCCGGATATCCTATATCAAAAGCATTGATTATCCGGCGGATAAATGAATCTGCCAAGTAAACCCCGGTGAAGAAATTGGGCTCACCTTTGCGGTGCGAAATATCGCCGTCGGTAAGTCAGAACTGTTTCCCTGTCTCTCTCCAAGCTGATTGATGTTTCGGACAAAAACAAATTAGTCCTAGCAAACACAGGCGAAGTGAAACCTAATTTATTTTTGCCTCAAACATCAATCAGCTTGGAGAGAGAGAGAGAGAGAGAGAGAGAGAGAAAATAGGGACACAGTTTTGATTTACCGACGGTGGTACATTACCTCGCCTCAACTCACAAAACATGGAGACGAGAAAATCCCAGAGCAATTTATTCGCAGCGAACTGCTTGAAACGACGATATAACTATCAGCTAACCATGAAAATCATTTCACGTCTGATAATCGATTGATTATCACCTGCATGGATCAACATATATTTAAGTCATTCAGTATGTCCTAATTATGTTCTAAAAAAAATTGTGTTAATGAGTTTTACGATAGCATTGCTCTCCTGTTTAGCATCTCATTGTCAAATTATCAATATATAGCCAGCATATATATATATGGAAAGGAAAATAAATATGAATGTGAATATTCTTCGAGATATATTATTTCCCAATGTGATTTTTTTCGAATGAAACGAATTTCCGATGATTCTGGGTTATCACAATTCGACCCAAAGAGAGTATAAAGAGTGTTTGTGAAATCGCTTGATATTGTACTGTATAGCTATAATATACAATACGATATAAAATATTTTGTTTCAGCTAATATATATATATATGTATAATATACGGGTAAGAGAGCGTTCTATTAATGTGATGGTGAAATTATTATAATTAATTAATTCAATCGATCAATTATATATAATAATAATAATAATAATTCTTGTGACAATGGCCGAATAACTCACGGTCGAACTGAACGAGATCATCTGTTGTATTTTAAATTTGTTAGAAATCGTACAAGCAGCTGATACTCGTCAAAACTTTTATATATATGAGACATATCTTAAAAATAAGATATATAATTATAGAGATGATGCGACGATAAAAAATATGTATGGATCGATGAAAAAAAAAATGAAAAAATTACCAAATCGTCGTAGATCAGGATCGAGTTTATGATAAAAGTAGATAACATATCCCCTCTCCATTTTTTTTTAGTGAAACAGATATATATATATATATATATATAGAAGCGTCGCTTCACACTTGCCTCTACATATAAAGAGCGAAGCGTTCAGAGTGCTACGCGTGAGCAGAGTAGAACAGTGTAGAAGTAGCGAGAGAGGCAGTTAGTAACTCACAATCAGTGCAGAAAATATTCTTCCATTTCTCCTTCCACCAACGAGGAAAGGAAAAGAAGAAGAAGAAGTAGAGAATATTCTTGACAACGACCGCGTGGTGTGCTATTGGAGAAAAATCTTTCGACAAGCTCGTGTTTGATAGTGACCAAAGTAGAGAAAAAAAAAGTACGTTCCATAATCATTATCGAAGGAGAAAAAAAAATCTCATTTCTCTTATTTTCGAGATTTCTTGAACGTGAAATTAAATAAAATTTATACGGTGCTTTTCATTTTAGTTTTCCCAATCGATAAAAATATGGAATTGGAACGTCCTGACCGGCCATCACGATGCACGTGGGTACCAAACGCTAAAGGATCACCGCATACTCAACGAAACGAGTAAGTTAAAAATTGAATAAATTGCTTGATTAAAAATAATTTACTTGTTTATAAGTCAATTATTATTTTTATTGATTTATACGTTTATCTTATTATTTTAGCCTAGAAAATATTATTTTACAGTATTACTTTAATATTCTTCTATAGCGTATTTTAGGGCTTTATATTTTAGTGTGTAATTTTTTTTTTTTTCATACGCTCCTGAAACGAGGGAAAAAAATTTTAATTTAATTTTTTTTCTATTTCAGTTTCGCAGATAGGAAAAAAATATTGCCAGATATCCTGCATGCCATTGGTCAAACTCCGATGGTTCGTCTCAACAACATCACAAAATCTCATAATATCAAGTGCGAAATGTGTAAGTAAATAATTTAATATTTCTCAGAGAGACGAGGGATACCTCAGTGTGAACTATGTCATGCAATCATGCTGAAAGATTGACTTTTTTTTTTCTACACCATTCGGCATCGCATACCATCCCCTTGAATATCATTTTTTTTACTATCGATATCGAAAGATCCAAAAATTCTATCTTTCTACTGAATTAAAATGTTGACAATTTCATAAGCAATTATCTTAAATATGATGTAACAAAAGAGTTGAAAAAAAAATTTGAGCCAGAACTGTTGTAATTTGTAAAATTTTTGAGGGTTTTCGTAATGTTACTTTTTTTTTCTTTTTAAATCTAGAGTCCAATTTCATGAAGAAACTATAATACTTATTATATAATACTGAACATATTATATATGCAGATTATATATATAATATAGTATATAATGTAGTATATAATGTAAGAAAAACTGTATTATGTCCCATATTACCAGCACCTAGTCAATAATTTTGGGGATGTAAATTTGTATACATTTCATTCTAAACTAAACTAAAATTAGTTGCATACAATATAAATTTGTTGTCATAATTTGGTAATTATTGCTACGAATGCAATTTGTCTTAGCACATTATACGAAAAAAAAAGAAAATTAACAATTGGACGCTCCACTCCATAGATGCAAAATGTGAATATCTGAATCCTGGAGGTTCGGTCAAAGATCGAATTGCCTACAGAATGGTGCTCGATGCAGAGGCTCAAGGAATATTGAAACCTGGCTCAACGATAATAGAACCCACGAGTGGAAATACTGGAATTGGCTTAGCAATGGCTGCTGCTGTAAAGGGTTACAGATGCATAATTGTAATGCCTGAAAAAATGTCTAATGAAAAAATTTATGCTCTCAGAGCTCTCGGAGCTGAAATTGTAAGAACTCCGACCGAAGCTGGTTGGGATAGTTCAGAGGGTCATATAAGCGTTTCTCAAAAGTTACGAAATGAAATTCCTAACAGCGTCATTTTGGATCAGGTGAGAGAGAGACAAAATTTGTCGACAAGCCATTTTTTTCTTTTACTTTCATAGTTTTTTTTTTCAACGAAATCATTCTCTGATTTTTCAGTACACGAATCCTGGAAATCCTCTGGCTCATTATGATCAAACGGCAACAGAAATAATCGAGCAGTGCGAAGGGAAAGTCGACTATTTGGTCATTGGTACCGGCACGGGTGGCACTATAAGCGGTATAAGTCGTAAATTCAAGGAATTATCGCCGCAAACTAAAATTGTTGGCGTCGATCCAGAAGGCAGCATTTTGGCGGATTCGGACGAATCCGATTTGTTGTCGAATTCAATTAAATTCTACGAGGTCGAAGGCATCGGGTCAGTTTTTTGCAATTTTTGTTTAGTTGTAATATTAAAATAATAATATTAATAATATACCCCAAACTTTATAAATATTATAA
The DNA here is from genome assembly GCA_963669185.1 of Dyspetes luteomarginatus. NCBI lineage: Eukaryota > Metazoa > Arthropoda > Insecta > Hymenoptera > Ichneumonidae > Dyspetes > Dyspetes luteomarginatus. The sequence goes on along the minus strand of OY769909.1, from coordinate 16,683,790 downwards.
TTAAATGTACGATTTTCCCACAAAATAATTAATAATTGTAATGCGAGATTGAAAATTCGTTCATATTACTGAGAATTATTTGTTATAATTATTATTTTATAATTGATATGAATATCTTTGGCGTCAATAACGCGATTTATATTTAGCGTATATTTTGCCTTATTCGCACAACTGACCTACATCGTGTTGCCTTATCTCAGCAATGAAAAATAATAATAATAATAACTGCTCGGTGAGTCAGCGAGTTTTATATCCATCATAATATTCTGTATGAGAATTATTTATTTTTACAGGTACGATTTTATTCCGACGGTTCTCGATCGAAACATCATCGACTCCTGGGTAAAGAGCAACGACAAAGAATCTTTCATTGCATCACGCGAGCTTATAAAGCAAGAGGGACTTTTGTGCGGTGGTAGCAGCGGTTCGGCTCTCTCATCAGCTCTTAAATTCGCCAAGGATCTTCCAGCTGATAAACGTGTCGTGTTACTTTTGCCCGATGGTATAAGAAATTACATGACGAAATTTGTTTCCGATCAGTGGATGGAAGCGAAAGGATTTTTGGTGAGTAATTCATCGAAAAAGGTGAACTCGAAATCGAATCGAAATAAAGCATTCAATTTTCAACAAATTATTCATTCTTATTCGAACGAATAATTTTTTAGTGAATTTGACAAACTGATTTTTAAACTGTTCTAACAACAAATTTAGTTTGATTATTATTATTATTATTATTTCAGGATCCACCACGTCCAATAAAATCAAACGAATGGTGGTGGAATTTGCACATCTCGAAACTCAATATCACAAAACCCAAAGTTTTGGCCGAAAATTCAACTTGCCAAGAAGTTTTAACTCTTTTGCAAAATGAAGATCTCGAGAGAATTCCCGTAATTGACGAAAAAGGCCACATTAAGGGTCTCGTCACTTCGCACAATCTTATGACTCGTTTCATTGCTGGAACCGTTAAAAAAAATGATCTTGCCATAAAAGTCATCGAGAGACAATTTCTCAAAGTTTGCCTACTCACAACACTCGGTAGGCTCTCGAGAATTCTTGAAACTGATCCATTCGCCGTTGTACTTGATGAGCATCACAAGGGCATTTTTGCCGGTGTCGTGACGCAAAAAGATCTCATGAATTTTATTATCAATGACAATAAATCTCAGAGCAATGGAAACGCTTAGACATTGAGAAAAGAAAGAACGAAAAAACTTTCATTCCATAATTTCATTGCCATAATGTCGAAACTGATGCCAATTTATTACGACAAACGCCGAAAATATCAAAATCCGGAAAGAAAAAGAAAAAAAATTGCAAAATTTTTAAACTTAATTGCCAAACTTTAAATTGAAATTTCCAATCGACTGAACCACTTTTGGAAACAATTAATTCATTAATGATGATTTATAATTGCAATTTATCATCGTAGTGCTATAACGAAAGTAGAAAAATTAGCGATCGACTCCGGTCCACTTTTATTGTGGAAATTATCGAATTATTATTCCGTGCAATTTTAAAAATCTCTGCATGTGATGACATGGTGAAATTTCATCTCCACGAATTTACGCAATTATACAACTTTTTTATACCGATATTTTTTTTTTTCTGATTTTATCATTTGATATCGCAAAAAAATAAGCGCTCAATTTTTCATCTACATCGACGATTGTTAGATCGTAATTAATGGTCGACTGTAATCCACTTTTTGTAATCGATGAAATTTATACTATTTTCGTGCATTTATCGTAAAACCCTGCCATGCCATGGTCAGTTTTTTCTATACAAAATATACACAATCATACAGCTTTTATATCGATGTTTTTCTTTGTTTGCTCTGGAGCAGAAATACGAAAATTAATTGAATTCTGGACTTTGAAAAACTTTATTCTAAAGTCCGTTTTTTAGAATAAAAATTATACACGTTTTAACAATAAATAAGTCAAATGGTGAATCGATGGGTCACACCCTTTAAATTTTCACCTTCCAATTCACCTCTTGAAAACTACCGATTGGTCAATACATTTATAGTAGCAATTTGTTATTGTACTATAGAACGAAACCGTAACCAAATAATTAATCGTTTAATTTTCTACCAACATCGCCGATTTACAGATCGCAGCAATCATCAAAATCCATCTTTAGAAAACCCAATTTTTCAGCTTCAATATTTTTTTTTCTTCTGTAGTAGGAACACGAAAAATGAGCAAATTCTCCCCAAAACTCCCTTCCAAAATACGTTTCATACAATAAATATTGCACGTGATTTGACCTCTGAACTTTTGCATGAAAATTCTGCCTTGGGAGCAAAAATTTCCAGTGACCTCGCTGAAGATTTCAAATTTCGATGGATTATCTCTGAGTGATGCAAAAAGGTAAAAGCCAGAAGGTCTCGGACCTTTTGAAAACGATCGATTGACCAATCGCTTCCCAGTCGCAATTATTTTATCATAGAACGAAATTGTGACCATAAAATTAATCGTTTAATCCACTTTATGAAAAACGAATTGCACAGCTTTTATGTTGAATTTTATTTTCTGGAGCGGGAATAAGAAAATTGAGCAAATTCTGAACTCCCTGAAACTTTCTTCTAAAATATGTTTTATATAATAAATATTGTACATCTCTTAATCGTATATATACGTGTCGTATTGACTATGCAATGAGATCAGATCCTCTGAACTTTGACATGAAATTTGCAGCTTGGGAGAGCAAAAATTTCAGCAGTGACTTCACTGACGATTCCCAGATTGGCCAGACTTCCCCTGAGCAATCCACAGGTGAAAGCCAGCAATCTTGGAGTTTCTGGTAAGTATTGTTTACTGCCATTGGCTCCAAGCTTTGACAACAGCCTAAATTCATTGTCCTGAAGGACGTAAACGCCATGATGATTCGTCTTGAGGTTGTCGATTTGTTTGGAATAAAGACTCGACCAAAAATCAGTGCAAATAAATTTAATCATATCAAGCTCGTCCTTGAAACGTGACCACTCTCTTGTCAAACGTTCTATTACTCGATAACCTACGCTAAATCCCATCCATTCCAATTTAGAGAGATCTTCCTCTCCTTCTTTCTGCTGCAAGTACAAAATTCCCATCTTTATTTTCTCTCCCACGCGAAATAATAATAAATAAATAAAACATTAAATGACAATGTTGATTATATCATTTAATACACTTACTTTATCGCTAGTCGGCATCGACAATACATAATTAACCATTTCAGCGTGTAAATACTCAAACAGACATTCGTCAGCCTCGCCAGAACCGGCAGGCAAACTCACTTTTGTATCCGCCAATTGCGGTTTCATTTTCCTTATAGTATTCGTGATTTATATTTTATTTATCCTCTTCCTTTTGTACTGTTTCAGCACTTCCACTTTCGTGCCTTGCTGTTTTGACTTTTGACAACTTGACGTCGTTTTTTTGGCATTTACAATATTGCTCCTCTACACACATCGATGTGGCTAACCTAACCTAATTTCCGTGCCAATCGCTTGAAGCCGAAAGAAAAAGTCCATTACGCTCAGCCAATGAGGAAGCTGCTTTGATTTTTCCATCGCTGTCAATTGGTTGCTGACAGCAATTCATGCTGGCAATAATTTTCAATCATGGACAAGTGCATGGACATCCGAGGGATTTTACAAGGGCGAGTTGTCATTAACGTCGTCTTTTTGGTATTTATAAAATTACTCCTATCCACATCGATGTGTCCAACCTAACCTAATTTCCGTGCCAATCGCTTGAAGCCGAAAGAAAAAGTCCATTACGCTCAGCCAATGAGAAAGCTGCTGTGATTTTTCCATCGCTTTCAATTGGTTGCTGACAGCAATCCATGCTTGCAATAATTTTCAATGATGGACATGGGACAAGTGCATGGACATCCGAGGCATGGAGACTCTCTCTAGTCTCCATGATCCTAGGGATTGTGGACGGATTTTAGAAGGACGAGTCGTCATTGGTTGATGATACGCATGCGCTCTTCGATAACCTGGTGATTAAGATCGCGAGAGAGAGGGCGGAACACTGAATCGGTTCTGGGGCGAGGAAAAAAAAAAAAAAACGACACACGGGAGTCGTGTCGACGGTTGTCAACCTCTCGGTCAGATCTAATCGATAAACAATGGCAAGTACAAGAATTTGAACGAAAATTTTGCTTCAGCCCGACGCTGGTTCTCTCGTTTGACAAACGAATAACGAAATTTTGTGAAAAAAAGAGTATCGAACGGGCCCTTCTGTGAAAAAAAAGTTCGTCGCGCCAAAGCGACGCTGTCATTCGCTCGTGCCAGCTCACACTGACATTTGTTTTTTTTTTGTTAGCTTTAAATAATTATTTCACGCTAATAATTACGTTTATAAATAAGCTCAAAAATATATATATATATAGATAAGCTCAAAAACAAGAAAATCAATCTCTCAAATTACTTGACCTTTATTCACAATAATTGTGATAATAATAATAATTGTGTCTCACTTTGATTTTAATTTCAGATACGTTTTATCCTCATACAAAATCGAGCAGGCAAGACGAGATTGGCAAAATGGTACATGAATTTCGATGATGATGAGAAGCAAAAGTTGATTGAGGAGGTTCATGCTGTCGTTACGGTCAGAGATGCCAAACACACGAATTTCGTTGAGGTTAGTCATAAAAAGCAGCAAAGTTTTTCCTTTTTGTTATAATTTTAGAAAATATTCAATTTATTTGTTTATTTGTTTGTATAGGAGTCGAGAACCTTTTTATGTTACGTAAACATTTTAGGTTAATTGAAAAGAAATCGCATAAATTTAGAAAAAAAAAAACTTTCAAGTTACATTTTCATACATGTTAGTTTCTTAATTTTTTCTCAATTTTGCAGTTTCGAAACTTCAAAATAGTTTACAGACGATACGCCGGTCTCTACTTCTGCATCTGCGTCGACGTAAACGACAACAATCTATGTTATCTAGAGGCAATTCACAACTTCGTGGAAGTGCTCAATGAGTACTTCCATAATGTCTGTGAACTGGATCTAGTTTTTAACTTTTACAAGGTGGGTTATTTCGGGGGGCTTTGCAGGGTTCTGCAATTTTACTATGTAAATTTAGTAGAATTTTGCAAAGTTCAAATTTTCTCAAAAGGGTTCATCGAGTGACCCGAGAACGATCGTTTTTTGTGCTTTTCTATTTCAGGTTTATACCGTAGTTGACGAGATGTTTTTGGCTGGTGAGATCAGAGAAACCAGTCAAACCAAAGTACTCAAGCAACTACTTATGCTTAACTCACTGGAGTAACATTCGTACTATAAATAATAATTATTTCCTTCTAAATTGAGAATATCTCATTTTTTCCCACCCCTGTTTTTTTTTTTCTTCTTTCTTTCTAATCTGTAAAGAATTAAATTTGCTCGAAATGTATAAAGCAATTGTATCGTACAAGACCATTAGAGGCTCTCGTGAAAATGTAAGAACGAGAGTTGAATCCCTGATATCGAGTATTTATTTATAAAAATATCCAAGTTGAAATAAACTTTATGATCTTGCAAGTGTTACAAGACGAGTTATGAAATATAGAAGTATTATCATTTTTTTTTTTTGATGCTGATGTTTTAATTTATTTTTTTCTTTGAACAAAATGAATTATAATCGGTATGCGTGCAAATGCCACATATGCGCCATCTATCGTATGTACGGAATATTGGGGACTTACTACTTGCGGGAACTCTTCGTCTGAATACTTCTCGAATTGGCGACTAATCCTTAATCCTTGGAAATTTTGGGCACTTTTTCACTATCACATATCACTAACAACACTAACCGTCTTTCCACACCGTTCGATGCAAATTCCATGAGAAAATATAACCGGCAAAAAGTCTTTGTTTTTGTCCAAGCTCGTCCGGACGTATTTGAGGCTATGTGATCGAAATTCAGCGATCGCGTCATTTGAATGGAGGAACGAGGATTTAATTACCGTTTCACGAACACCGGAATTATCAATCTTACGTGATTTGATGGTTTAATCAACGAGTCAGATGGAATTACGAGAAAAGAATATGGAAACGGTACCGGAAAAAAACGGGCGATGAGCGTCTTTTCGTTCGAAAGTCCTCGCGAAGATTCATGGGTAATATGTGCCGGCGTTCAAGCGCGGCAACATTGCAGCGCCCTCTCGCTCTTCCAACGATTTTCATGTCCGGCCTTGTCAAGAATAGTCTACTTACGCCCATGTATATTCAACCGTTTTTTCTGTTCAAGTACACCAAGAATTTACCAATTTCAGATACACTTTATTGCAATGAGATATTCATAGAGAAGAATTCTACGCATTTTTTATAGTTATAGATATATGTTTGTTAGAGCAAACGGTCGTGCAACAGCAGCCCGATCTTTCCGCGAAGAAAACAAAATGCTCTCCGATAGCATGCCAGAGCGAAACATTCCGAATTTAAACGACAACTAATGAATACATCTTAGCGAACAGTCACGTTGAAGATTCACGAGGTTTTTAATTCGCATTCGACTTGCAAATATTGAGAATAACTTTACGCGCTCAGTGCTAACGACAAACGGTGTTGTTATACTAGCTATAGCTGTTACAAACTTTTCACTTCCGACGCCAGTGGCGCCACCACTTCCGGAAATGCGCGCGCGCACTTGCGCAAAATTCAAATGGTATTCCTGGGAAATTTGTCTGTGTTGTGAATGGGAATAGCAGCGAACGAGCAATATTTATCGTATATATTTACGAATTAAGTATAGCAAACTCGATAATGTTTTACTCAAAGTGTCGTAAATTTGTGCCAAAGGCAATGGCAATTAGAAATATGGGTGAGAGTCACATAAAAATAAGATTTGGTTTAATTATAGTAAAATATTCATTTTCTAACCTCAAAAAGTAAACATTTTTGTATTACTCGACGATTAATCTTCAGCTACCGTGAAGAGATTCTATCGAAAAACAAATATTCTCGCCAGTGGCGATAAATTCGAGATCACCCTCGATCAGAGAAAGCTCAAAACTCCAAAAGGCCGAGTTCTCGAAGTATCGAGCAAGCCTCTTGCTCTGGCAATAGCAATGGAATGGGACAGTCAGGAAGATACGATCGACAGAAGTAACATGCACTTGGCAAGATTCATTTGAATGAAATAATTAAATAAATTCATTAGAATATCAATGAAATGGAAGAAAAATTGTGAATTTTTCTTTTAGACTGCTCTTTGCAGTACTTTTCTGGATAATCCTCATCAGCACACACGAATTGACATAGTAAATTATATAGCAAATTATCTGGAAACGGACACGGTACTTTTTCATTCTAGTGTAAGAAATTTCGTACAAAAATTAAAAATATCGAGTTCATTGAAATTAAATAATAAATCATAGTTTAAATATTCAGGAAACGGACGAACTCTTCAAATTGCAAGCTGAAAAATGGGATCCTATAATTCAATGGTTCTGTGACCAATATCAAGTCGATATTACTAAAACTCAGAGTATAAGTCCTCCCGATGTACCTCATCAGACAAAATCTACTCTGATAAGGCATATGTCCTCCTACAATCAAGCTGCGCTTCATGGTATGCAAAATCACTAATCATATAATATCATAGAGGAAATCATTAATTATAGACCAAGTTAAATTCAATGCAAATTATAGAACATTGAAATGAAAAAAAAAATCAATCAGATCAGAGATATTGAGAACATTCATTTTTAACCACAACAAATCCTAAAAGTTATTGATGAATTAAAAAATTGATTTTCCCATAAATTTCAATGACTGATCTAGAATATAGTCGACAAAAAAAAATTGATTTTCATTTTTTCATTGCTTTTTTGCAAATTTTCTTTTTTTTTTTATGCCGAAACCAAATTTATCATCTCTTAGGGAAATAAAAAAGAAATTTGTAATTTAACAATGACCTTGAAATCTCGCAAGAGTGCAATACAGATAAATTTTGAATGAATTTCCATCAGGTTTTTTGTACAGCGTCGATACATTAAAATCCGTAATTCTCACAATGGCAATTTGTGAGAGAAAAATAAGCGTTGAGGAGGCCGTCGCTCTCTCACGTTTGGAGGAAGAATTTCAGGTATTAGAAAATTGTATAGAAAGAAAAAAAAAATCGAAAATTCATAAATTATTGAAATAATATAATTTTTTTTTTTTGCTCAGATATCACACTGGGGCAATGTCGAGTGGTCGCACGAATTGAGCAAGCACGATTTGCAGGCGCGTTTAGCAGCGGCAACATTGTTTATTCATCTCAATTCTTACACTGCGACTTCGCAAATAAAGAGCGAACGTAGTACGGCCAGCATGTAGATTGATAAATACGACGAAAGTTAGACAATATTACATATAAATAATATAATAAATCTATAAATATAAAAACTGTGTGAACGACGTATGAATTTTCAAACATTATACTTCCTCGACAAAACAAAAACATTTGGCTAATTAAAGGGAGAGACTTTTGACTAGATTTCGTTGCAAATTTCTCGTTGTAAAAATTTCACTAAAATCACTTAAATGTTCTATGGAAAATAATCATAGCATTATATTAGCTTTCCGGCACTTGTACGGTCTGGAGGATGAGCACGTTACTGCTGGCACGGAACAATCAGCTCCTTCCCACTCTTTCATGCAGATGCAACTAAATTTCCAAAAAAAATCTCAATGAGTAAAAAGTAAAAAAAATTGCAAAAACTATTAAAATATCAAAATTTATGGGTATTTTTTTGTTTTGTTTGTTTTTTACCTATAAGCTGGCCCATGATTGAGACAAAGAGCTCCGTTTTTGCAAGCATTCTGAGTACACTCGTTCCGATGACACTCACCAATGCCTCGTCCAGTTGCTGGACTTGATTTTGTTATTGGAAAAATCGTGTCGTCGGTTCGCAGCTCGATGTCATATATGCAACCGTAAAAGCCTGTGTGAAGAGGCAAATCATGTGGCAATGTTTCAAAATTTAACGCTTTGTGACCGCCGATATAGAGAATCGGTGAGACATCGAGACGGGTCATCGTGCCGGCAGCTTCACCGGTCACATTACCGAGTCCGTCGACCGAGAGCCAAGCTTCGCGACCGCGACGACCAACTCGAAGCGTGTGAGCCCTGTGAGCTCGAGTTCTCAATGGACTCTTTGTAAATATTCTTCGTACACCTGGAGAAATAATTTCGTCAAGGAGCAAAATGAGATGAAATTTAATCGGATGAAAAAAAAAAAATTAATCCACGAACAAAGACACCGAATTAAATTTTTCAAAATGTCTTCGTTTTGGCCCTTGAGAAAAGTCATAAACCCATCTGAATATATTTGGCTGAGTATGATAAAATTCAAAAATAATCATTGCTCTATGGAGAAGCTAAAGTTAATTTCAAAAAATGTTCTCCATGAATATTTTTCGGCAATACGAGTTCAACCATGAAGAAGAAGGTTGATATAAAATTAGAAAAAAAAAAATCAATCAACAAAGGAAAGACTAGATCCGCTTCAATTTTTCAAAGACGTTTCCTTTTCGTCCTTACGAGGGATTTGTTAATCCACCTGAATATTTGGCTGCGTATGATTTTCTGATGCTTGAAACATTTTCTATACATTTTCTATTTCATTTGGAAAAAAAAATCACGCAAATGGACCTACAGGGAGGCAAAGATTGGTGAAAAAAAATTGCACGCTCACCTGAACCCAAATCCCACGTGAGCATTATATAGCCGCGAACATAAGTAAGAGAAAAATGATCCGAAACATCGCGATTCGTTCCACTTTGTCCAATGAATGCTATAAGAGATATTTGATCGAGTGAGTGAGGGACTAATCGCATTTCCAATTCCATCGCATCTTTGATTGCGTGTGTAAGACCATAAGCAGCATATGACGAAAATCCGGGAATGAAGACTGAAAATGATGGCTGTACTATGGCAGACTCTGTGGAGAAGAAAAAGTAGTGCAAGCGGTTGAATGTTTTGTTTTGTTTTTTTTTTTTTTGACCAATTACAAACTTTACCCTCTTCGCAAAGAAGACCATGCATTCCCAGAGGACAGACGCATATAAAACCAGTTCCTGGTGAACTTATGCAAGTGGCGCCGAGTGAGCATGGATTATCATCGCAGGCTGATCGCTCACAAACAGCTCCACTATATCTGATGACATTTAAAATTCAATCAACAATTACGTAGTAATCGAGAATTAATCAGCGATCGATCAACACTTGATTAGCAATTAATTAATTTTTTTCATACAATATTCTTGCTTTTTGACAATTTTTTTCTTGAAAATAATTCCGGATTTTTAAATTGATCAATAATCACGTAGTAATCGAAAATTAATTGGCGATCAATCAACACTCGATTAAAAATCAATCAGCAAACTAGTCCATTATTTTTCATACAATATTCTTGCGCTTTGACAGTTTTTTTCTCAAAATTCATTCCGGATTCATTGCACTCACCCTGCAATGCATTTGCAATAAACTTGTCCATCTATGTCATGGCAGGAACCAAAATTTCTGCAAGGATTTAGCAAACACAAAAATGATGTGCACTCCTCGATCTGAAAGGTCTCTGTTGAGTCGTGAATAAAATGACGAGGCACTTTGTTGACCCTTAAGAGACTCATACAGCCGATAAATCCCATTGCGATTCGGGGAAAATAATGGGAAAATGCTTGAGGTATTCCACCCAAATGTACTCTCACTTGACGTGGGATATTATCATGAGACGAGAGTATTTGCTCGCCGCTCATTGCCATTGTGTCGTTTACGAGTAATCGAGCCGAGCATTTGCCAACATCATCCGTTCCAATTAGATACTGAAATCTAAAAAAAATATATATATATATTATCAATTTGCATAACTTTCTAATTCTTCTTCTTTCTAAATTACATTCATCCAGATTTCAAGGTAATCTTTTTTTTTTAATTTAATAGCGCCCATTATATTTATTCGGCCCATCAATGGTTCATGGGAAAAGAGTAATTTTTAACGACGTACCATTCTTTTTACATGAAAAATTATATTTTTTCTCCAAACGATCAAAATTTTCCAATATCAAAGTTACAATATTTGCTGATCCGTGAAATTTGCAATTTTGTGGAAAAATTATTTTCAAACTGATCGTTTGAGGGCTCAAATATAAATAAATAATATCAGTCAGAATATAATAATTTTGAAGATAATTTTGAAATAATGAATTGTAATTTGTACAAAAAATTTGATAATTTTATTGCTTACCTCATTTCCACATCTACGTCATATCCGTTATTAATCGGCGAGTCTATTTCTCCGAGCAACATAGTCTGAAGACCACAAGAAAATTGAAATTTTAGCTGACCACCCTCCATGTAAAGTAAAACGTATCTCTCGTCGTCGAAGAAAGCGTGAACGAGAACTCCGCTCTTCGATTTTGTTTTCAATTTTATGAAAATACGAAGCGAGCCATCCCCATCGATATTGACCTGTTGTCGGACGTAAGATTTTCCATTAAACGCAGCATTTTCAATGCCAGGACCATCCTGGCATTTGTCTCTGCCATCGCAGTCACATTTTGTCGAATTTTTTGGGCAATTCGCCATGACGCATTCCTCCTGACTGCAATTATAACGCGTTTGTTCCGTTGACATTGAAGCAACCTCGGTCGTTAATTTTTCATCCGTGACGAAACTTTTAACCGAAGGAGTGACGAAGGAAATTTTCGTCTGTGGAAAAAGTTCGTCGCCGGTCTCGCTCGATAATTCAACACTTTCGATAGTCGTAGTCTCAATTTTTTTATCGGTAAATCCTCTCGGTTCTCCATTAAAAATCGTGGCGGTGACGCTTTTGGACGTTGCAATAGAATCAGTAAATTCACTTCCGGTTGTAATATCGCTCGTGACAATCGTCGAAGTTTCGTCATCTCGGCTCTCCGGAGTTTCCAGCGTAGTTTCGTTATTTCCAATATTTCCTCTAGCAGATATCATCGTTATTTCAATTGTAGAGCTCAAAGTAGTGTGTGAAAATTCTGTCGACACTTCAGGTATGAATGTCTCGGGTTGAAAAACCGTTGAAGTATCGATAGGCTGTGAAATTTCATCGGAAGTGACCGAATCTTTGGTTAAATGTTCAATTTGCGTTGATAAAATTGTCGATTCGTGACGAGAAATTTCCGTCTCGTACGTAATTGTGCTGGTATGAAAATCTGTTGCTTCGGTAACATGATCAGACTTTTGTCCATTCGTCAAGGTCGTTAAGGGTGGGAGATAAATTTGCGTCGTAGTTGTTAGATTTGAATCAATTATTGGGGTCGTGCTGGTAATAAAAAATGGCTTGGAAATATTTCGAATTTCCGTACGACCGTCAAGCACACTTATGTTCCTCAAGTTTGGATAAATCGAACTGTCTTCAGTCGTCGATTTTTTGTCGTTGTTCTCGCTTGACTTATCCGTGCTAGTCCCAATATCCTCGTCGATATTCGGACTTGTCGTTGGTAAATTGGCAGTCTCTTGGGAAGTGAAATAAATCGTGGTAGGCAGTGAATAAGTCTTGGAAGTTGAATCAACGTCCTCGATTGTCTCCTGTTGAATTGTTCTCATTGTCGGAACGTACAAGTGGCACATTTCGCCTGAATATTCAAATGGGCAGGAACAGGTGAAATTATTTATTCCATCGATGCACGTGCCGCCATTTTCACATCGGACATTCTTCGACTCGCAGTCATCGTAACGAAGCTCGCAAAGCTGACCGTGATAATCAGGCACGCAGTAACAAACTGGCTGTGAATCCTCGAGCAAACACATTGCCTCGTTCTTGCATGGATTCTCATCGCATGGAACGATCGCTTTGTCGCAATCCTTTCCGGTAAATCCTGTAAATTGATCGTGTAATGATTAAAATAAATAAATGAAAAAAAAAAAATCAACATGGAGATATTGAATTTAGTATGAAATTGATTCGATAAAAAATTCATTTCAATATGAAATGAGTTTAATACGAAATTAATTATTGGAGTCTCAAGATTTTTCATTACCGAATAAACAAGCACACGTATAAGTAGCGGGAATATTTAGGCACAATCCACCATTTTGGCAGGGCGAATTAACGCACTCGTCAACGTCCTCGTCACACAATGATCCAGTCCATCCTTCGATACATTTGCAGTAAAAAGAGAAACCTGGTCCTTCCACGCATTCGCCCGAATTCTTGCATATCGTGTTATTGCAAACTGATGCGTCAATTTCGCAATAATCGCCTTAAAAAAATAATAATAATAATAAATAGAAAAATAAACAAGATATAAGGGTTGGAATAAAAAATAAAATAAATCTTGTGCTATTTTCGTTGTGAATTAAAAAAATTCATCACTCACCCGAGTATCCCTCGGGACATTGGCACATAAAACCATTATGATCGATGCAGGTTCCATTATTGAGACACGGTTGATTCATACATTCGCTGTATCTCACCTCGCAATTCGATCCTGGAAAAAAAAAAAAGAAATATTTTTTTTTTATAAGCTTTCTTAATTAATTTCATAAGTTGATTTATTTTCGTTCTTACCAATGAAACCATCAGAACACGTGCAATTGTAAGATGCAACAGCGTCGTTGCATGTACCACCGTTTAAACACGGATCGGACCAACAATCGTCCCAATTTATTTCACAATTTATTCCCGTGTAACCGTCGATGCAGTAACACGAATAGGAACTACAATTTATCGAATATTAAAAAAAAAAATTCACTCTTTTACGATTTTAATAATTAACTACTGACCAGCCTACAAGACAAAAAATAATCGATTAATTATTGAACTCATTAATTTATCAAAAATAAATTCGATCTTGTATTGTATTCAATTATTACAAAAAAAATCAATAAATTCTCAACCCTTTAAACACGGATCGCACCATCAATCGTCCCAATTTATTTCACAATTCATTAATTTATCAAAAATAAATTCGATCTTGTATTGTATTCAATTAGTACAAAAAAAAATCAATAAATTCTCAAAATTGAATTTTTTAAAAAGTTTTTTCTTTTTTTTTTTTTAATTTAATTAATACATTACCCATTTGGATTATTCATGCAAATTCCATACATGCACGGCTCGCCGGTACAATTTTGCGTTCCCGACGAAGCTCGAATCGCTATTGTAACGAAAATGACAATGATACCTCGATGCCAGTCTAAGCGAAATGAATTGCATGACCTGCGAATGCAAAAAAAAAAATCATTCAAGTATCCCAAAGATCTCTTTGATCTGACAATATTTATTTTAAACGCCGGTTCCTCATTATTCCTAATCCAGCAACAATGAGAATTTCGAATTCACTTTTGCCCATGATTTTTTAATCGATTAATCGAAGCGATTAGAAAATATCTTTTTTTTTTTTAATTATATCAAAATCGCCATTTTTTAAAACAAATTACCTCGTCATGTTCTGCGTTACAATTTACCCCAAACAAAAAACAACAAAAACAACAACAACTTGGTACTTATTTACGATGAGGGTCTAGCAGCTACCGCAATGAACTTATATACGTCTACATAATACTATTCTTTAAGGCCCTTTCGAACTGTAGTCATAGCGACATGTAAACAACACAGCTGTATACTTTTGTGTGTCCCGAGCACGCTTGCGTAAAAAAAAGTAGCTTAATCTTTTTTTTTATTATTATTAAATACCCGATAAATCATCGATTTAAATTTTTGATTATACTTGAGAATTTTTTAGATCTTTCCAAATCGTCAAAGTGTCGTTAGGACCAAATTATTTGGTATTTTTTCGATAATTCTTTTTTTCAGAGATCGATCCATCCTTAAATACATACATAGACGTTTTTCTACACGAATCGCCAGCAATGTTATTGATTGAATAATAAAGATAACATAGGTGTCGCTATATATATATATATATATATATATATAGCGACACCTATGTTATCATTATATATATATATGACACGGATCACTGACACGTAATTCGTATAAAAGCATCTCGCCTGTGCTAACGATATGCTGCTCTTCCCTTGCTCTGACTCTTTTATAAAGATCGTGCTTGCAAAGATGAAGCGGAAGAGAGAGAGAGAGAGAGAGAGAGAGACGCCGAGACTATCTCTATTTTAAACTTGATCCGATTATAGCATCCACGAAATAATTGAGTGAAGAGCTTGAGTAACATTGTCCACGATACAACTGAGAATCTCAGTCTATTTTCTCGAGCCTAAGGGGAACCACATCTTGAATAAACGAGAGAGGATTTCTTTTTTGTCTCGTCCTCTTCCGTATTGGGAAGCAAGAGAAATCGAGAAGGATTTCTTTTTTCAGTATTAAAACTAAATATTTGTTAGTAATTAAATTTTTTTGTTTGTAAATTGCTGATCCGTGTACCGATTGAAGATGATGGAACCGGAAATGGTAAATTTGTTGCTTCGTCGTCATCTCATCGGGCACGGTCTCTTGTCGGCCGATAAAACCGATCCAGGCTGGACGATCGAATTTTCAAAACTCGGTGGTCGTGGAATGTTTGCCACTCGGGATATCGAACGAGGAGAATTGATATTCGTCGATGCGCCACTCGTCATTGGTCCACGCTGTTACGACAAATATCTTCCGATGTGCATCAATTGTTACAAATCCGATTGTCCACTTTTTCCGTGTGATCGAGGCTGCGGACTTCCGGTTTGCTCCAACGATTGTGAAAATTCTCAGAGGCACGCTCTTAACGAGTGCAAATTTCTTCGTCATTGGCGACCAACGTGCGGTACTATGTGGTCCATGGAATTGTTGCAAGCTGTTGTACCGATAAGAGCATTATCATTGAGCGAGGATGAACGAAATCTCATCGGGGCTCTCGAGCATCATCCTCGACACCCTCGTGAGGTTGAGTGGCCCTTGAAAATTATTCTCATTTCTCTCGATTCTAGGGAGGATACAAGAAAAAAATTAATTCTTACAAAATTTAGAGATAAATTTAACAAAAATTGTGATTAAATTTTAAGTGAATTTAGAAGTTTAAAAAATTGGGTGAAAATATTTATTTTTCATCAATGCAACTCTGCCACTGGGACAACTATTTGTGAATATATCGTTATTAAGATTTTTATGCCACAAAGAGAAATTTTAAGCTGCTTGTACAGTGTAACTTCACTTTCACTTTAATGAATAATTCTTCTTAAGCTTGCGTACAATTTTTTTTTAGCTGGCACATTTTTTCTACATTGTCACGATGGATCATTTGAAATGACATTATAAAGAGCATTAAATATAATCAATTTTTTTTTCAATTAAAAAATAAACTCAGAAAATATTTATTCCATTAAAGTTTTGCTAAATTTTTCTCGAGCACAAGTTCATCAGGTACTATTGCTGTTACAAATTTGTAACCGCTGTTTGCTGTTACAAATTCTTATTATGGCTCATTCCGTAGCTCGATCTTCTGAAAAAAAATATCGAAAATGAGATTAAGGAAGATGATGAAAAATTGATGATACGAGTCTGTCAAGTTCTCGATACCGGAGCTTTCGAGACTGCCGCCATTGTCAATGAGACAATGTCCATCAGTCTGCGAGGTCTTTATCCGGTTGGTGCACTGCAAAATCACTGTTGCATTCCAAACACGAGGCATCACTTTGATCATCGACAGTTGCTCTACACCAGAGCTGCAGTTGCCATAAAAAAAGGGGAAGAATTAACGATGACTTATACCGATCTCATGTGGGACACGAGTTTACGAAGACAATATTTAAGAATGTCCAAACACTTTGATTGTTGCTGTAAAAGATGCTCGGATCCTCTGGTAATTTATTTTATCCAATATTGTCAATTAAAAATTCATGAAAATATTGTGAAAATATTTTTCAGGAATTTGGCACTCATTTAGGTGCTCTAAGATGCGCCAATTTAGACTGTTATAGCAATATGTTTGTCAGTGATCCTCTTAATATGGAAGCTGCCTGGATTTGTGAAAATTGCAAAGTGCGAGTTTCAAGCAAGCAGGTATATTTTTTTTTTTTCTTCATCAATTTGTAATTTACGAGAGAACGAAATATTCATTTTTTCATTAAATACTCATCAGATCAAATCAATTCGTTCTGGACTCGCAGCTATAATCAAAGAGGCACTTTACAAGACACCTCGAAAAATTTTGAAATTTATCAATGGCGAATTGACAATATTGGTGCCAACAACGAGTTCTATTATGATGGACATGAAATTTCGTATAATTTCTTATTTCGGCAGAGCCGAAGGACTCGACTGGGAAAGTACGAGAATTATATACGCAAAGACAGTTAAAAAAAACTGTTTTTAACTTTCATCATTTTTGTTATCATCGATCACTAATTTTTTTCGTACATGTAGCAAAAGTGTCGCAATAATTTCACTATGTAAATGGTTTCTTTAGGGCTTCGACGATGCTTGGATAAACTGTTGCAAACTTGTAGCATGTTAAAATTACATTCCTGTAGGGGGGTGCATGGAGTCTGGATTATTATCAAGAATTTTTCTTCCTTATCAATTTTTAAGTCGATAACGATTTTATTTTTGCAGAATTATCGAACGCGGAGCTTCGTACAAAAGCTAAATACTGCCAGGAACTGGTTCACCTGTTGGACGATCTTGGCTGTGGAGATTGTCAGAAAAAAGGTAAAAGTTTTATCGAGCAAAAAGCTCCGAAAAACAAAAAAACTTGCGAGAAATCGTTGAATGTATTATTAAATTTAATCCTCAACGTGGCACAAATCTCTTCTCACTTCCGTAAATCGTTTGACCCAAAATACTACGATCTAACGACACGCAAACACGCAGGTCTCATTCTCTACGAATGGTACTGCACAAACTTAGAACTATCCAGGCGTGAGGATAACGATGAAAATGAGAATTCCAAAGAAAACTTAAAGATCCAAGAGGCAGAGGTATATAATTTTTTTTTTCAAATTTCTTCTAATATTAGTATTATGAATATCGTTTAATTTCTTTGTTGTTGTTTGTCATATAATATACAGGGAGATTATAGAAGCAATTCGTCTATTCTGAAAAAGGCTGTTGAAATATTGCGGGATGACATTGCGGCACCGGACAATCTCTCGCTCATCGAGATCGAGGATTAAAATTCAAATATCGACATTCCAAAAGAAAAAAAAAAAAAAAAGGAAGAAAATCGAGCACGCACAGTGAGAGATCATCTTAAGGGGTGAAAAAGGAGCATCCCTCATTCGTACAGGAGCTGCGAGTATTGATCAAACAATTTCACCCTCGGAATTTTCTCTGATTATACGATTGTCCCGTAGCTCGAGAATTGTCAGCAGCATTTTCTCATAAATTATTCTACCTATTCAAGAGGTAAACAAGCTTTCGATACGATTTATACAAGTGGCTCCTCCACACACTGTTTTACTTTGTCCAGTACTGTACGCCCATTTTACATAATTCGAAGATCGTATATTGGTATACATAGCATACCATGATTCTCCAGCTATATTCTTACGATAATAATAATAATAATAATAATAATAATATATTTATCCTATAAAATTTGTAAATTCTACAATGAATTGTTGGTTCTCTCGATTTAAAAACAACGATCAAACTGTCCTAGATAAGAGTTACCTATGAAATTGTCGCAAAAAAGCGTTTATGTAAAATTTACACGTATTTGATGATTTTCTTTTTACGATCGATTTGCCAACAGCACGACATTCACGGAATGTCTGTACTACCGCGTGAAAATGATTATTATTTTTTGTCGTTTTTATTTGTTTAAGCCTAAAAATATTCGCTGACCTTAATTAACGAGAATTCGAAAAATTATCGACGTAGCAGTTTTGTTCGATTTTTGAGCTCTTTTCTCCGATTGGCTCACAGTATCATGGCCTCTTCGTACAAGCTCGTGAAAGGCTCGAGATCTTCCGGATCATCTTCCTCGTATTTTTCACGGTCGTCGATCCTGTAAATTAGAAGAAAAAAGAAAAAAAATCAAGTTACATTTTAAATTCTTACGAATTTGCTAATTAAAAATTTCAACTTACCGATACAAACTATCATCGGTGGAGAGTAACTCGTCAGGAGAATTTCCTATAAATTTTTGTCTGACAAGTGCTGTATGAATCATCGCAACGCCACTGAGAAATATTTGTCCAGAATTTTCACTCACATCGCAATATTTCTTAGTCAATTTCGCGGTCAATTCGGGACCGGCATATTTCGCGGATATTCCAATTCTCTGAAAAATTGCTCTGCACTGCCATCTTTGCTGGGCGGTGTCCTCACTGGTTGAGATTGGACGTCTGGGTTGTGATTCTTTGACGAGACTTTCCCAATCGACTCCTAGAGCATCGCCGAGACCCTTTCCACTTGTTTTAATGTCCTCCTCGAGTTCCCCATCAGAAATCTCCTCAAAGTCCATCGTTTCCATGTTCTCGTCGTCCATGTTCGTCTCGTTTTCTTCTTTCTCCTTGGTGAAAGGAGTTTCTTCGATGGATTCAACCGGAGGCGAGGGTTGAGCAAGTTCTTGACGTTCCGTCGATGCTCCATGAGCCTCTTTCTCCGTTTCGATGGATTTTTTTGCATTTTTCTCGATCTCCTCGTCCTCCATGTTGAGAATATCATCGGGATCGTCGCTTATGTCGCTGAGATCGCTCTCGGTGTGATGACTCTGGAGAGAATCGTCGATGCATGCTCTTTTAGGCTCTGGCTGAGCTGGAGGCTCTTTTGGCTCGACCGGAGTAATTACGACTTTTTCCTTTTTTTGCTGAAGTTGCAGTTGTTGCTGTTGCTGTTGTTCTTGTCGTTGTTGTTGTTGTTGTTGTTGCTCTTGTCGCTGCTGCTGCTGCTGCTGCTGCTGTTGCTGCTGCACTTGTCGCTGTTGCTGCTGCTGCTCTTGTCGCTGTGGCTCCTGTCGTTGTTGATGCTGTATATGCTGCGGATGTTGAGGATGCTGCGGATGTGGCTGATGTTGCGGTGGTTGATGATGTAGAAGCGTTTGATGATGATGCGCTTGCATGACTTTCTTCTGAAAACTATCCGCTGATTTTTCTCGGCTTCGTCGAGGTCTTCCCTCTGCAAGTTCCATCAATTTTTTATTAATTGGCTCTTCCTTCATACTTCCGTGCAGTGAGCTCTGTTTAGAGCCATGAGTCGAGCACTCGTCCCGCAATTCTGGAGTATTGAAAGGTCTGCGTTTGCTGAAATGGGAAAAAAAAAAAAAAAACAAAAAAATATGTCAGATATGTATGAGTTTGCGAGAGAGGCGAATTCTTATGAGGCGAATTCTTATGGGATGGAAAATTCAATTGTACATCCCATAAGAATTTTATTATCCCGAAATCGTTTGGCATTCTAGGAAAATCTTGTCCAAAAGCTTTTGTTACCGATGAAATTCCATTTCCCATCACGTAAATTTAAAAATTCCTTCAATGTTGAAAAATAGTGTGGGTGACTTGATTTTGAGATCCGCCATTTAAAAAAAAAATTATAATAGCTTCAATCCAAGGTTTACGAAACATTTTAACGCATGATCGAATTATTCAGCTCAATTTGAGATAAAAAAAATATTAACTCACCTTGTCATAAATATCTGTGAGGAATTTAAATAAGTGAGGAAAAACTTTTTTACAGAGAAATTTTAGCAAACGAAGAGGAAATAATATGGAAGCAAATTTCAAAATTTCAAGGACTTTTGTTTTTCTTAACAAGAGAATATTGTTATTTTTAAGGATAATGCAATATTTTCACTGAGGGATGAATTTAAAATTTTTTAGTTTTGTATCTCGTAAATGATCCATTGAACAAATTAAAATAAAGAGGTAAATAAATTCTTACCTATGAGCAGGTTCTCCCATCTCAATCTCTTTGATCCGATCATTTCTGTACTGCGCCCTCAGGTGTAACTGAGGATTTTCCCACTTTCGTGGATTATCATTGATCTTCCATTCGGTCATGGGACTGTCGTATCTCGGTGGTGGCCAATCTTCCTCGTGAGCCTCAGACCGTGGCAAACTATCACGATCCCAGTGAGTTCGCCGCCATTCGCGCTCTTCCCAATCGGCGGGTGGATAATTTCTCTCGCGATTTCCATGCTCGACCTCATGATGGATTTCCCAATTGTCATTGCTGCTCTCATCTCTTATGGGACCACCGCGAATTTTTTCACCACCATAAATGGAATGATGATGATCGTCAAATGGACGTTCAGGCTGTATGGAATATCTAGAGGGCGCTCTATCGTCACGTCCGCGTCTCTCGTTGAATGGACTATTATTGAAACGTCTCGTCTCGATGGGTTTTCGTCGTTCTTCCTCGTGTTGATGATGATCGCGATATTCCATGTGTTGCTGAGGCTCATCAGGCTCCTCCCAATGCTCGGGTGGCAAACGGCCATAGCCACGATCGAAATTTCTCTCAAGCTCGAGACTTCGACGTGGACTTGGCTCTCTCCTTTCTGCCATACGATCAATCTTCATTGGTGGAATATGCGCTGGCTCTTTTCTCTCATGATCAACGGGATGTCTGTCGAAGCGAGGATTAAATCTTCGATGTCTGTCTCGCTCGTAAATTGGTTCTCTCTCCATGAGATGATCCCTTGGCGATGGTACTGGAATATTTTTCTCAGCAATTCTGTCCAGTGAACGCTCGCGAGGAAATCTCTCAATTCTTTCTCTCTCCGGTGGTTTGTGACCTCCGGTAATTTCCTTATCGCA
Source organism: Dyspetes luteomarginatus (assembly GCA_963669185.1). Lineage (NCBI taxonomy): Eukaryota > Metazoa > Arthropoda > Insecta > Hymenoptera > Ichneumonidae > Dyspetes > Dyspetes luteomarginatus. The sequence continues at coordinate 16,662,131 of OY769909.1, read as the reverse complement.
GGATCTGTCGTAACGTGGATCAAAACCTCTGATGGAACTTCTATCGCGTTCGAGAGGCTTCGTGTCAGAACCTCGAGATTCACGATCACCTCGACGATCTCGAGAATTATTTTTCTCGAGAATGTTGCTCGTCTCCTTGAGACGATCCTTGTTATCACGACTGTAACGCGAATTTAGGGGAGGCGGAGGCGTCGTTGTCGTTGTCGTCGTCGTTGTCGTCATCGCCGTTGAAATTCCTGCCGAGCTCGATGTGCCCATTATCGGCAAATCGCGTTCTCGCAATTTTCCTCCAATGTCCTTATCGCGCTCTCGATCACGTTGACGATCACGAAAACGCTCTGGCATTTCATCGCGTTCTTTGTCACGCTGAGGTTCACGAGCGATTCTCGAGTGACTGCGATCATCACGAATTCCATGATCCTTGTCGAGACGACGCTCTTTACTGGCTCGTCTAGTTCTCTCGTTATAATTTTTCTCGTCCAATTCACGGGGAATATTTTTCCGATGTGAAAGTTCTTCCTGATTGGCAATCGATCGTGATTTAATCGTTTCGTTTTTTCGACCATCATCGCGATCTTTGCTACGATCGCGTTTATGAATCTCACGATCTTTTTTTTCGAGCTCACGAGCACGGCTGGAAGTTGGTTTTTCCTGATGCCTCGGTGGACTCGGATCGCGCTTTGATCGTGCAGGTTTTTCTGGTGTGCGACTTCGTCGATTTGGCTTTGAGGAGACAATTTCTTTTATTGCTTGATGCTTCGTTCTGTCGATCGGTGGAGTTCGAGATCTTCGCTCTTTCTCCTTCGCACGCTGCTTCGTTCTCTCGTCGATTTTACTTTTTTCATCAATTCCACGATTCTTGTTAGCACTGATATTTTTGTCCAATTCTTTTACTTTTTCTCCACCTTTGCTCTTTAATACTTCCTTCCCAATTGTCTCCTCCTCCCTTGCCTTCTTGTAATGTCGATCTTTCTCCGTCTCTCGAACTTTTGATTTAGCTGGTGATTCACTGCGATTTCTCTCCTTGCCGGATTTGCTCGAGCCAACGTGAGAAACCGTGGGAAGCGGAGATTTCGTTCGCGAAACTGGCACGTGTTTACGAATTGTGCTCGGTGCCACCGAAGTTACTGATTTCTTCAGGCTTTTCGTCACCAGATCCTTTTTCCCAGTTACTTCGATCTTGCGTTTTTTCTTCATCATTACTTTGTCATTTTTTGTCGTTAAACGCTTCAATTTTAGCTTCTTTTTTCTCTCTTTGTCATCATCGTAGTCTGACGATACGACGCTGTGATGCCTCTTGGACTTGATCTTTTTGAGCTTTTTGCGAGAATCCGAGCCAGTCGAGCTGCTCGACGATGAGTCGTCGCTGCTTGAGCTACTCGAGCTGCTCGATGAGCTCGATGTGTGCGAACTCGATGATGAGCTCATTGCTTTTTTCTTGTGCTTCGTAGTTTTGTCCTTTCCGTGTACTTCTTTGTCCTTCTTCATCTGTAATTCCAATTCTCTCTGTAGCAATTGCCTGCGCCTCTCCAATACCTTCTCGTCCTCGTACTCCAGATCTGTCTGATTCCACTCTTCCAAATTCAAATCTGGACTGTGCGAAGTTGTTTTCTTCACAATCTTCGAAGTAATTCTCTTGAAAGGATCCTCTTTGAGCTATGAAATATGTATACATATATATATATATATATATGTATCGAATAATTCGAATTTTTACTCGTTGCCGTCATTATTGATTGAAAACATTAGAGCAACTTAGGGCAACTTAGAGCAATTCTCTGAGATTCTCTGAGCAAAAAAGCCGAAAATAAGTGCTGAATTTTTATAATTTGCCGAAAACTACTCCATCACAAATCCAAAATACCAGATTGTTCTAAATGTTTATCTGGTCATGTAAAAAAAATCAGATTGGTATACAAACAATATGAATTCCATTTTTTAAATATCTTTATTATTTAGACTCGAATTAGATGATCGTAAAAGAGTTTACGAGTTGTTTAAGTTCAATGCAAACCAATAGCGCCCTTTAAATTACTGAAAATTATAATGCAACGCACCTACAAATAATCTGAAAGCTCCAATTATTTCATTCATTCTTAATTTGTTACAACGATATTATCAAATGAGATAAAAAATTTATACAATATTAGGATTATTCGACAAAATCATCGAATCATTCGAAAAGTTCAAATTACTCGAAAATTTTGAATTATTCGATTCGAACTTTGAATCGAATGATACTATTCGACTCGCATTAAATTATTAGCACACCCCTAATGCATATTTTTATCATTAAATAGCACTTTTGTGATTTTTCTATTTTTAGGAGGTGCTTGCAAAATTTTAGGAATCACCAACTAATCAGCAAGGCAAATAAATCACAATACTTCTATCGAGATTTAAAAACTTTATATGTAAAAAGTTTCGAAAGAAATTGAGGGTGAGAATGAGAGAATGAGAGAGAGAGAGAGAGAGAGAGAGAGAAAAAAATCTAAAAAAAACTCAAATATTAGGCTTACCCCTGCAGCATTGGCATTTGGATTATCCTTTTTCACTCTTTTGGAAGGACTTATGAGAGTGTGCGTGTTTGCATATCTAATGGTACAAAATCATGAAATCAGTCAAGGCTTGTTCGGAAAAGAGTTAAAAAAAAACAAAAAAAAATGTTTCAAATCGAGTTAAATTTAGAACGTATAAGCAAGTGCTAAATCTAGCTGCGAAAATAGGAGAAAAGTTAAAATAAAGAGAAACTCATAAAAGAAAAAAAAAAGGACAAAGTTCGAAAAAGAAACGAAACGTAATGAGAAAGGGAAAAAGAATGCGGATAGATGAGGAATTCCGAATTGACTCACTTGCAAGTTTTTCCGTATGAACAATTGCCGTTCAATGCCCAATTTCTACAATAATCAGTTGTATTTTGGCCGGCTGTACTCGCGGCTGGTTTAGTGCCCAATCTTTCAAATACACTTGGCCTTCGTGAGTCTGTATTACATTTCGTAGGGTCAACTGTTATTTTCCTTATGTTTGGTTTTGACATATTATCACCATAAAACAATTTTATTTCGACAATGGAAGCACATAACTGCGGTATGCAAAAATGCTCCTTCAATCCCGAGAAAACGAGTCTATTTTTTTTTTGGTCGTTTCTCTTCCTTTTTTACGTAACTTTTAAAATATTAAAAAAAAACGCTTTCGCGAGTTTCAAGCGTTGTGGCACGAAAAACTCGCAGGCAATCTTGTTTCTATAACGAGTAACGAAAAGAGTAATTCGTACGAAAAGAATGAAAACAAAAAAAAAACATAAATGTACACAATTTCAATGAATTAAACACCGTTCCCTAACCTAGCAGAGAGGTCAGAGAGCGAAAGAGAGAAAGAGTTCAGATGGTGCTGCGGCGCGCGGTTGATGGTGACCGGTTGAGTTGCATAATTTGGCCGAAAGGCGTCGCTCTGTCGGTTCGAGGATTGCCAACGTGATAGAAAAGTAATTTGAGAGAAGAGGCAAGCGTGGTAAATTAATGGCAGCGACAGAGAGAGAGAGAGAGAGAAGACAAGAGAAAGAAGTCAGTAAATAGCATATAGTCATCGGGGATGTCAGTTGCGACTTGCAAGTGACGAGCTCTGCGATTATAGAAAAAAAAAAAAGGGACACTGCTCTCGTTGGTGTAATGCGATGTATTGAGAATACAAAGTTTTCTTGTTTGCTTTCTTGAATATTTGTAGAAGCAAGATTTTTCGTAAGACACGTCAAACAAACAAACAAACAAAAAACAGAAAGAATATTTCAATTATCCAGCTGAACGAAAAAAAAACGGGGCTGACAGCGTGTTTTTTTTTTTGGTCCGTAAAAAAAAAAGTTACGAAGCCCCCCTCCCCTCTCAGCTCTCTCGCAAAGTCGACAAAAGTATATGAGAGGCGAGGAGAGGTTTTTGTAGGTAACAAATCCTTTATTTTATCACAAAATATTACTATATATACCAATTTGGTATATACATATATACATATCTATATAGGTATATATATATATACATACATAATACACACCCGTGTCCACAAAATGATCTGCTAATAGGCGAAAATCGTGCCGCTGTTAAAGTGCCAACGAGCTAAAACTCCGTTTCGTTAATTTGGATTACGGATTTTAATGGTAAGAGATTGCTTTTTGGTTTTACAGCTTTGAAGATAATCCTTATAACAGTTGTTGCGTAATCGAGAATTATCAACGTGCAATTAGGTTATACGAGAAAAGTTTTTCGAGCTTTCCGAACCATTTAATTCATACAAAATTAACGTTCGATCCTCCTCCTCCCCCCTCCCCCTCCCCATGCCCCTCATGCACTCCCCTCCCTCTCGCTCATCTCTTTATTCATTTCGACATTTCATACGCATTTCGCACATAAACTCTCTCTCTCTCTCTCCCTTCGTGTTTCCACTCGAGAAATCTCTCTCGTATCTTTTTATCAACGATCGACATTAATGACGTGTGTTTTTTTCCTCCAATATTTTTACTCCGATAAACAATCCAGCGGTGTGTCACCACGTATGGCAACGTTGTCACATCGCACCCTAAACTACCGTTATTGTATCTCAAAAGAGAGTGTGTAACACTTTTATCGGTAAATTTTAATATTTATCGCTATATATATATATATATATATATATATATATATATATAGTCACAATGATGATGACAATCAGTCGATCTCATGTTGATGTCGTGTTAGATTTTATAAGTTCAGAAAATATGCAAAATTATTAAAATAAACAATTTATTAATTAAATATAATTATATTTTCAATGAGATACAGAAAAAAAAAAACATAAATTTCTTTTCGTTTTTGGATATTTGGAATTAAAATATGTGGACAAGATTTATGAATGAAATGGATCGTTATAGTTTGTTTGAATTGAAAGTAGATCGAACGAGTAGTAAAAGAGCTGTTCCAATATATACAGATTAAGATCCGGAGCATGTTAGGTTCTCGATACACTTGCACTGCACGCGGAAGCTAGAAGACGTGTACATTCGACCCTCTACCCCGGTTAAAATACACAGCTCCAAGGTAGGCTCTGCATTATTTCGTTGAGTTTATTTTCTTTATGTGTTTATTCGAAGTGAAATTAATAATAAATAAAACGCGAGCTAAAAAAAAAAAAATATCCTTAATATCCTTAATAAACAAAAATCCTATCGGTGGAACTTTGTAATTTTTCTTTTTTTTCAAACCAGTAATCAGCGTTGTTTATTCTAGGGAATGCCAATTTTCGGTTTAGTCGATTGAAGTAACAATTTCGTGCCAAAATCACACATATATATATATATATATATATAATAAATAAATATATATATATATGTACACTAATATATAATGTAAAAATGAAAATTGTGGATAAACAGACTCCTACTACTCTTCGAACTGCCTCTCACAATAAAAAGGCACTTTTGAGGAAGCTTTCGTGAATTCAATGGATAATTTAATAATAATAATTTTTTTATTATAATTAAAAGATTGCAATTTGCTCAAATATTTGAAATAATTTCTTTGATGATTTGTGTAAAAAGATATTTTTTTCATTCAATTTTTTATTGTACAACTAGAGCTTCCTTAATTGTTGTAAAATTGTTGTAATATTCTTTAGTGAAATGTTCGAATTTTATTTAACTGAAAATTTATATATTTCTCTTTACTTTTTTATTCGTTGTGCAAGGTGTTGGCCTTGTAAGAAATCATGCCTCTGTTCGGAAAGTCACAAAAAAGTCCGGCGGAGGTGGTAAAAGCTCTTAAGGAGGCGGTCAACGCGCTGGAGCGCGGTGACAAGAAAGTTGAAAAAGTACGTAATGAAAATATTTAAAAATCTGTTTAGAGAAGAAAAATATTCTATAAATATTTTTATCGTACAATTTTTATTTCGTTATTTTATTTATATTTTATATTCAAAGGATCTGAATTTAAAACTCTGTATAAATAAATAAATAAATAAAAAAAATAATAAAATTTCATATAATTTTCAGGCACAGGAAGATGTGAGCAAAAATCTCGTACACATAAAAAATATGCTTTATGGGACCGCTGAATCGGAGCCACAAGCTGATATTGTCGTTGCTCAGCTCGCCCAGGAGCTTTACAATAGTAATCTATTACTTTTACTCGTTCAGAACCTCAGTCGCATAGATTTTGAGGTGCGTACACGATATTTCCAATGTAAAATAAATAAAATAATTAGTTAAAATTAATCATTCATTTTTCCAAGCTCGACCATAACACTGTATTATGTTTTATCTGCAAACAGGGCAAAAAAGATGTTGCTCAAGTTTTCAACAATATTTTACGAAGGCAAATTGGCACAAGATCACCAACGGTCGAGTATATCTGCACAAAACCAGAAATACTATTCACCCTCATGTCTGGGTAAGCTTGTATATTGATAAAAGATCGACGCGTTTTTCGTCATTTTCTGCGCAACGAAATTTCTACCGTAATCGTCCTAGTCTTAAAATATCTATTACGCAATAATGAAATTGTTTTTTTTTTTCACTTTTATATTTCAGCTACGAGCATCAGGATATCGCGTTAAATTGCGGCACTATGCTGCGAGAATGTGCAAGATACGAGGCACTCGCTAAAATAATGATTTATTCGGACGATTTTTATAATTTCTTCAGATACGTCGAAGTTTCGACATTCGACATTGCTTCAGATGCCTTCTCTACGTTTAAGGTGAAAAAAAAACTAGTTGACATTTTTTTTTTTTCATCGCAATTTCTTAAATGTTCTCTTGAATTTACAGGAATTGCTTACAAGGCACAAGATACTCAGTGCTGAATTTTTAGAGGTCAATTACGATAAAGTCTTCTCGCATTATCAGAGGTTACTGAATTCGGAAAATTACGTGACTCGACGACAAAGTTTGAAGCTACTGGGCGAACTTCTTCTTGATAGACACAATTTTACTGTAAATATCAAAATTATTCATCCAAAATACCTTCATTTTTTTTTCCCCCTCAAATTCATAAATTCTAATAAAAATTAAACGTATTAATTGTATATATTTTAGGTCATGACCCGGTACATATCGAATCCCGATAATTTGAAACTAATGATGAACATGCTGAAAGAAAAATCGCGCAATATACAGTTCGAGGCCTTCCACGTATTCAAGGTAATTTTTGTCAAATTCACAAACTATTAATTTTTTTTTTTTTTCAATTAATGCGTTATTAAAACAATTGATAACCGGGGGGTTGATGATCCGTCATGTACAGGTATTTGTTGCTAATCCAAACAAACCGAAACCAATACTGGACATATTGCTACGTAATCAAGAAAAATTGATTGAGTTCCTGACGCGCTTCCACACAGATCGATCAGAGGATGAACAATTTAACGACGAAAAGGCGTATCTCATCAAACAGATAAAAGAGCTTAAGTCTGTACACGAGAACTAGAACGCGAAATTATTTCTTTCCTTCTTTACTTTTTTTTTTTTGTTTTTGTTTTAATTATTTTCGAAGTAGTTGTGTAAATAAAATTTACATTCACAATTTAATATTGTAACATACAGACTTGAGACAAAAAAAAACAATTATAATACTCCACTATCGACAAAACTTGAATTAAAAAAAAAAAGTTAAAAAAAAAGAAGGCGATCGATTATTTTTAATCGCTTTGTGTAGCAGCTCCAAGAAGTCTCGTGTGAAAAAAAATCATGTTTGATCCGCGACTTTTTTATTCCTCAAAGTACGAGAGTCCCTCGGTGATCAGAGACTCAAAATTCACTTCCCGAAGTTATCCTGATTTATCTTTCTCCATTTGTTGGCTGCCAAATATTCGAGAATGTCCAATAAAGAAAAGCCTCGATTACCAAAATTAGCCAACGCCAACTATTTCCGAAAAGACAAGAAAAAAGCCTATTTGATTGCCTCGCGACTGCTTCATCGGAATTTTTTGTAGCTGCTATGCTTGGATCTTTTTGGTTTTTTTTTTTTTTTTTTTTTTTTTTTTAATACACACTTCAGGCTATTATACACGCTGCAAAATGTATTACTTATATCGATAAGCAACTTCTGCTTCGTTTTACGCTAAACAACAAATTATTGTAATCCCCCCAATATTAAATGTATAGAATTGACTGTTGAAACAAACAAAAAATAATAATAATGTAACGCCAAAACAATAATTATTGTTTATTATATTTATTGCAATAAAAGTATTATTAAAAAGAGGGTGATTTTTTTTTTTTTTTAACGTAACATAGATACTTTTTTTTTTCTTTCGTATTTCTCAATCGTAATATCAGTTTTTCAATATCTTGAAGATTGTAACAAATTTTTTGCACGTTATGGAATTAAAAAAAAAGTGTCGATTTTGTTTCTATTTTTCGATGAAAAATTTTGATAAATTTTATGTACAGTTTTCAGTCATTTCGACACTGCTCGATTTCTTTACATAATCGTTACATCGCCTCCTCGCACTCATGCTCTCTCTTTTTTTTTTTTTTTCGTTATATGCAATCATTCATCCTCTCCTTCGTAACGCATCGAATCGCCTCGTGAATTCGTTACGTTGCCGAGTCTATTTTTAGCCTCTTGATTAGACTTGAAATGGCGTGGTGGACGGTGGTAAACAAACGTGGACGATTGTGCCTCAGACCCCAGTCCGGCTTGGAGTTTGGTAATGGTGCAGTTTGTTCCTTTCCTCGAGATTTGTTTAAACTTCCGACTGAGAGCCTGTTCTTTTTCTTGTTTATCGTAACATAAAGATTACTCAGTAACCAAATTGTCCGGGGGCAGCTCGTGATTGCCTGGCAAGAAATAAAAAAAATGTAATTTTTCCTTTTTTCTTTTTTTTTATTACTTCGGTTTTAATTACCTTTGCATAGTCTGGATTTTCTGATAATAGCCAGAGCAATGTGGCCACGTGAAGAAATAGATTAACGTGATGCTCGATCGTGATTGTCAAGAGTCTCGCAAGCGTCTCGATAAATTCGACCTGCATTTATATATTATAAATTAACAAAATTAACCTTTGACTGAAAAACCGATAACAAAAAAAAAAAGGCTTTGGTATTAGAAACTCACCCTGTACACGTATTTTTTCGTATCTGGTAATTTTGCCAGTGTAATTAAGATGTTGGTGCAACGCAGACAAACGTCCATCCATGGTATTGATCTGTTTGACTTGTCTAGCGTCCCATATATCTTATCGACGAGATTCAATTCGCAAAATGCTACGGAACCCTTGAGAGAGATTCTCGTCAGGGTATCTAAATGAAGAAAATGAAAAATAAATGTAATGAGACGAAATAACGCAAGAAATATATTTATATTGTATGGAAATAAATATTCTTTTGTTAAGCCAATACAATTCACTCCAATTGACTTCCGCTGCTACAAATTAATTCATAATTTGATCAAAACAAACGTACTATTTGATTCAAGAAAATTTAATTGACAATAAATTATCAATCAGACTTGCAATCAGACTTGCGAGTTGGCCAAATATTTTTTAAGATTTTATTTAAATAAAAATAAATTTCAATCGATTTAAATTGCATAAATCAATTTTTCTCGATATTAAAAATAAATATGAACAAACCTATATTAGCCAGGCACATGGATAATTGTCCAATAGTCTCGCAACCCATGAAGAACATGTCCGTAAACTCTCGAAGCTGAAAAGCCACCGTTGCCGAGGGTACAGCAACTCGTGCAGCTCTCTCGCATCGTTTTCTTAATCCTCTCATAATCGATGACTGACTCGTTCGTACTCTATGCCCTCTCCAAGCGCTCTGTATCCTCGTCGCAGCTTCGTTTTCTCTCTTTAACTGGGCCAATTTTTCTTCCCTCTGGCGTTTTTCTCTCAACACGATAATCCACCAATTCTCGATCGACAAAACGGCAGATTTGCAATCTCTCAGCCACTGCTCGTGATGCTTCTTTTCAACAAAGTATCTCCAACGTCGTTGAATCTTGATGATACATTTGATAATTCGAAGATAATCACTTCGTGTTTGAGAAGCAATTTTGTAAGCACGAAAGCGTTTTTGTATAACAATAGCAGCACCTTTTTGGCTCTCGTAACATTGTCTGCATTCTCTCATATCAAGAATCGATTTCCACCAAGTCTGAATATTTATCGCTGCTTCCTCTCGCATTCGATTCTCCAATTTCTCTCGCCAGAGTCTCTGAATCTTGATTATTTTTTCTCTCGTCTTTGCGTATTCCTCTTTACCGAGTCTGCACAATTTGTTAGCTCTGTAACATCGCTGAACGAATAAAACACGAGCTTTCAGAGCCACGAATGTAATTCGCGTTTCTTTAGCGATTTTTCGAGATCTCCACCTGGTCTGTATCGTCGATACAGATTTTCTCATTTTTCGATACTTTCTTCGCTCGACGATCATTCTCCATTGTGACTGCAGAACGATCGTAGCCCTGCGATACTCGAGGAAATGATTTTTGGCTTCTCTCATTGATTTATTGGCACGCAATCGTGCTTGTGCGTTCAAAACTGCTGAGCGAAGTTTCAAATATTTCTGTCTTGTCTGTAGACCAATTTTCCTTGATCTGTAACGATGCTGCATTTTTAAAGTCGCGTCTCTCAGAGCCAAAAAATTTTGACGTGTCTCGAAACATCGATTTCTGGCTCTCCATCTCGATTGTAAAACTATAGCAGCTTTTTTTTGCATTTTGTAATCTTTAAACGTTCTCAGCATTCTCCAATTTTTCTGGATGACAATGGCGGCTTTGCGTTTTTGCAAATAATTCATGCGCGTCTCACGAGAGGCTCTGAGCTCGCGGTATCGATTTTGAATGACAACACAGGCCGATCGATATTCGACATAAGTTTTTCGTACCTTTTTTGCTTTTAAGGTCTCTCTCCAGCGAGTCTGAAAAATTTTCGCTGCTCTCTGTCGTTTTACAAGATCCAAGTAGTTTCTTCTCTCACATATCATTTTCCAGGTTGCTTGAATCGTCATGCTGGCATCTCTCATCTCTAAATAACTAAATCTCATTTTCTTTCCAAGAAGAATCGCTCGCCATTTTGTCTGCACGACGATGACCATTTTTCTGTACTTGAGGAACTTACAGCGTTGTTTTCGGCTGAGTTGCAGGTGGCGCCACCAATTCTGAAGCTTCTGAGTTGCAGTTCTCTTTTCAACGAAATTCCGACGAATTTCGCGGGACTTTCGAGCATTTCTGTACCAAGATTGAATCTTCAGAATTGCTTTTTGCGTTTGCAGATAATTTTCTCGAGTTCTCTTCATTCGCCACGTTTTTTGAAGTGTTATTGCGGCACTTCGAGCATTTACGAACGAAGCTCGCTCAGATTTCATTAAAACGACTCCTCGCCACCAAAGTTGAACAGTCACACAGCTCTTTTTCTCGAGTTGATAACGTTTCGCGACTCTCACGCATCTCCACCATTGCTGGACAATTCTACAAGCTTTCGTACTCTGGTTAAAAAGTTTCACGTCATCTCTCGTTTCGAGATATCTTCGCCAATTTTTTTGTATTGTCACAACGCCATCTCTCATCGTTCTAAAGCGTTTTTTCTCAATATTCACGATTTTCTGTACAATCCACCAAACCTCGATCGTTCTCACGGCATTTTTCTTCAGCAAGTATGCATTTCGATCGCGTTTCAGTGCGATATATCTGCGCCATGAGGATTGAATTGTTTTTACAGAGTAGACGCATTTCCGGAAAGATTCTCGAGCTATTTTCATCGATCGTAGCGCCCTCCAGCGAGACTGAACGACGACCGTAGCTTTTCTTATCAATCTATATCTCTTGAAAGTTTCTCTTCCGGTTTGTCTCGCTCTCCACCAAGCCTGAATCTTCCTACTTGCCTCGACAATATTCCGAAAATTGCTCCTCTCCCTCTTCATGAGAATTTGAGCTCGGCAGCGATTTTGAATCGTTCGAACGGCCCAAAGTTTCACACGAAATTCCTCGACAAACGGTGCAGTCTCTCTTTGCCTCCTGAACGATCGTTGAAGACAAATAGTAGCTTTTCTCATTGCAAGAAAATTTCTACGCTCTCTCAGCATTTTTAATCTTCGTCGCCACAATAATTGTACAAATCTCACAGCCTCTTCCTTCTCGGCCCATTTTCGTGCTCGTTCTTCTCGCAACTCTCTCAATTCTTTTCTCGCTCTGTAGGATTTCCAGGCTCGTTGAATCCTCGAGGCAGCATCGTGTCGATAATTTCGCAAATAATTACGAACTCTCACGTACCAAAGTTTCGAGCGCCACCATCGTTGTAGGGAATTTGCTGCTTTTTCGAATCTCGGCGCTTGATATTTATAAATTATTTGCCACAAGAGCGACAGAGTTTTTTCACGATGTCCATCAGCGACGCTTTTTGCATCAATTTCACCGGTGAGCGTGTATCCGCAGCGCAAAAGTGCCGCAAGAGCGACATCTGCATTGTGAACTTTTTGCAGCCTCGAAATTGCTGGAACGCGACAACGAGATGTTAAATTTTTATCGCCAGTTATGAGTTCCATGACACGACAGAGACGAACTCCATCACGAAGATCACTGGCTATATCATTAACAGCGTAATCATACTCATCGAGATAAGTCTGTTTGTGAGAAACGACGTAGCCGTGAGATCGTAAAACTTTCGTCAGATCGCCAACGCCCTTAAGGACCTCACGGGCAAAGGTCAGCAAAATTGCTCGGCTATCCTTGTGACTCGCTTTTTTATGAAACAGACAAGGATCATGTCCAATGAGCTTGTTTTTCTTGGCATAATCGAGAAAATAGACAAACAGTAAAAATTTCTTTAGAATAAATTTGTTCATGTGAATGGTAAAAGTTGCAAGCTTGAGACTGATTATCGTTGCGTGTGAGTGAGTTTTTACGATAAAAGGATCAGAGAAAAATCGTGTTATGAGAAATTTCGTTAGTCCGACAAGATCATTGTTCGAGTGCAATGGAATTGTTTCCCCGTAGATGGTCTCCAGGCCGATTCTCAACCAGAGAGGATTGTAGCTTAAAAAAAGCTCAAGAATTTGTTTTTGCAAGCCAATATCGCGATGAAGATCGCGATCTTCACGAATCATGAGAGTTCCACGCTCAACGCAAATGGTCGCTTTTGACAAAGCTTCGGTGACTTCATCCCGACGAAACATTGCGCAGGCAGCTTTCCGCAGGGTATTCAATCTCGTATTTGTGTGATATCTCGCAGACACAACTTCTCGTGTTTCTGCTAGTGCGACGTCCTCTCGTGCACGACAAGATTGCCAAACTTTGCCAACATCGACACGTATCGTGTCGACATCGGCATCGAGATGCTCCGGTGGAGTTAATAGGGCATTCAGCCATTTTTTAAATTCCATCTCTTGATGATGAATCCACTTGTCGTCATAATAGAGAGTACTTGTTAAAAATGGATCTTGAGTCATTGTCGCGCCAAATGGATCAGGATTGCAAAATCTCGTCAAAAAATCATTAGGATCGTGAAGTTTGACGCTAACTTCCTTTGGCTCATTCTTCGTGATTTTGTCCTTTGCGCTGCTTCTGTTCAAACCGGCCATTGATAGATTGGCAATTCTCACACCGGAAATTGATACTTGGCCGCGTTTTATCGAGACATTCATATGCACTTTTTTTCGCAAGCTTGAGGCTGGTTCGTTGGAATTTTTATCTTTGCGTATTTTTGTACTTTTCGTGGGTGATATTCTTCTTATGGAATTGCAGTTGATTCCGGTGAAATGTTTCTTTGGCGGTGAAATTTCGAGACGACGAATTTTTGTTGATTTTTCTTTTTTTACGAGATTTTTCGTCATTGATGAGAAATATTTCGAGGTCTCGTGACAATTTTTTTCCTCGATGATTCTGTCGAGAATATTGCTTCTTGGGGTTGTTTGGGACTTTTGTTTGGGCGATTTTACCCATAGATCGGCCTCAAGAACGTCCCGGGCTGATACGTCCTCATAATGTTTTAGATTAGCGTGAGATCTACTCGTTCTCGTTGAATATTCACTGTGAGAAGAATGAACCTCAAGATTTATCGGGGTTGACGAGGAAGACAAGACTGACTTTTTTCTCCATTCGATGTGATTTTCTGGCGCAAAAGGCGATACTGTACCAAAGCTTCGGGACAATCTCGTTGGTTTTATCGAGTCTATATTTTTCGAGCCTGTTGGCGATATTGACAAATCATAAGTTCCATTAGCTCGTGAATTATCTGCAGCTTTTGTGCCGCTGATGTCAAAGGTGTTATTTCCGGCGAGATTCATCGGCGATTCTTCGCACGGCGACAATTTTCCTCCTAAAGATCTCGTGCGATTTCCCGTTGAGCATTCATTAGGAGAAAATGTTGAAGCTCTTGATGGATGAAGAGTTTTCGGGGTCATGAAATTCATGTCGTTTTTAAAAATTGATGAAAATTCTGAGGCTGCTCGTTTCTCATTTTCTTCCTGTGTTTCGGGCTGTGGTGATAAAGAATCTACAAAATTCTCATATTCCTCGTTCTCGTCTTGCTGAGTGAGCTCGATCGCCATGGATTTCCCTCTTTTCTCAGCTATGTAAGTTTCTCGGCGTAAAATCGGCAAACTCGTGATGTCCGGCGAAATTATACCAATTTCCTGTGGTGAAAAAACAATCTCATCATCGTTTTCCGTCAACACTTCTGGTCGCGCGCAATTCTCGTGATATGCGGTCTTTAATGGTGTAAAATTGAAATTCGTCGAATTCATCATAGCTGAAAATTCGTGGGATTCACGGAAAAGTTTAGTCCGCTGAGCAGTCGCAGTGACGTAAGTTTCTCGACGGAGTATTGGCGAGTTCTTCATTTCCGGTGAAATTATTCCAATTTTTTGGGGGGAAAAATCGATCGCATTCGTTGAACTGACGCGAATTTCGGATTTTCTCGTATCCTTGAATGCTCCTGGATTAATTGGAGTGAGATTGAATTTTGTGGAATTCATCATAGCGGAAAAATCATGAGTTGGCGGACTCTGGGAGAGATTGGATTGCTTGTTTACAGGAGGCTGATAAATCCAGCCGGTGGTTTTTCCAGAATTTTCCTTCCCGATTTTCGATGGCTGGGAATTCAATCGTGGACGTTTGCTCGGCACGTTCGGTTGACTGAGATTACTCCTGTTGATGTTTTTCTTTACCTCGCGCGGTGCAGGCGGTGATATTCGACGACTTCCGGTACTTGTGTTGGTGTTTGCTGGACCTAAAATTCGCGATCTTCCTTTGCCAACTTTTTTTACTCCCTGAGCCGTCGTTATTAACGCCACATCGTACTTTATTCGACGATTGTCCGTTAATTGCAAAGTGTCTCGCCAAGAGCCACTCTCTTGAGGTGTCCAAGCGATCTCCAGCTTTGAGCTGCTCTCAGCTTGCACAGAGAGCTCTGATGCACTCAGAACAATTGATCTCTCTGAGGGTGGCAATTTGCTTACCGTCACCTGTAAATTGGAGAAAATTGTCATTTACATTGATTACGAGTCTAATTTTAAATTCGACACAAACTTTGAGTCGAATATTCCAAAAAACTTTTTTGTTTAGTCTCACAAAAACTTTTCATACTCTTAAATCATCACATTAAATAATTGAAAAAAAGTTACACTATATATATCGTGCTATATAAAATTGTAACTTAACAAAAAAAAATTTCAATCCTGTTAATTAGAAATTTGCAAATATCGCGTCACTTGTTAATTGTGAAGAATTGTGATCTACATATTAGAATGAGTGTAGATTTTTAATTGGACATAAAAAGTAGGAAAAATTCCAGGAAACATAATTCAATTGAAAAAAAAAACATTTTATATTGACAAATTATCATGTTAAACAACAAAACGTTGCGATATTCATGGACATGAGAAGTTCTCAAATATTTATTGTGACTTGTGACTTGCATATAATGGCTAGACAGAAGTTAGGATGAATTTAAATTCACAATTGGAATATAATCAATAGAAAAAAATCCAGAAAATATTACCGAATTGAGAAAAAAAAGTTTTAATTTTGATGAATAATAATTTATATGAATATTCAGCTTGCCAAAGTGTTTTTTTAAATCTTAGAAATAAAAAAATTGCAAATTACTGTCTCTCACATTTGTCCCTGTTCATAAAAAAAATTCTATGAGAAAGTTTCCCAAATTTTGGACTTCCCCTTCAATTTAAATGTAATTGCGTGTATTTTTTATTTTTTCTTCTCAACATTTTGGAATATTTTGAATAATCTGGCATAAATATTGAAAAAAAAAAGGAATAAAATTAAAACTTTGCATATATATATAAGTATAATGTGTACTCACGTTGAGATTTCTGTTGCTCGGGTTTTTGATGTTGAGACAGCATTTTATGGAGTTGTAAACAGTAGATTCGAACTTTATACGAGTCTGTGGCTGAAAAGGTGCCAGAACGAGCTCAAAATGCTCCTGGCGAGAAAGTTTCTCCTCGTCAATCTCGTTGCTAACCTTCGAAGCCTTTTTTTCCTTCGGGGTAACATTGATCTGGAGATTGAACGTTTAATCGTGAGATTTTTCGAAAAACGTAACTGCGAGTTTTCTCTTTGAATATATATTTCGACATGCACACGATGGAGAGATTAATGTGTCGTACTTTACCTGAAAAAACATTTTCCGGCCTTTCCAGTGCGAGACTGCGCGATCTACACTACTTTGTTGTTTCTTTTGTGTATTCTACATCGAAATTTTTCACGAAACGCAATGAAAACGGATGAATACTTAAAACAATAAACACGCAATACTAACGATGAAAAAACTTTTTCATGGACGATTCATTTACTTTTTCAACGGTCTTCGTCACGACAAACAATTCAAATCTTTTCTAAATATCCCACAACCGTATAAACGTTCGGAAAGTCATCGAAACTCTAGCTGAAAACATCAAAGTCCCTAGAAAGATTGCGGCGCCATCTCTCGTCTGTCTGCTCAAGCTCGTTGAACTTGCGGACATCAACGCCGCGTCGGGCTCAATTGGAAGCATTTTGGAACGCACTTCGCGTCGTTATTTTTTTTTTATCTCGTGTGTTTATTTTTGCACAAAGCCGGTAACGATATATATTTGAATTCTTCGTACTTCGAGTATGTTGTTTTCTGTTTCTTTCGTTGGAAATTGCGAGATCATCACGACAAAAGGTAAGAGACGATTTATTCAACGATAAATTAACGAATTATTACTGGCTTAGTTACACATATTGTTTTTCCTCCTCTCATTCATTTTACAACATATTACACATCGCAAACATTCTTTTTCGCTATGTTCCATGTTCGCAATATTCGTCCCTAAGGACAAGTAATAAAAA
Source organism: Dyspetes luteomarginatus (assembly GCA_963669185.1). Taxonomy (NCBI): domain Eukaryota; kingdom Metazoa; phylum Arthropoda; class Insecta; order Hymenoptera; family Ichneumonidae; genus Dyspetes; species Dyspetes luteomarginatus. The sequence goes on along the minus strand of OY769909.1, from coordinate 16,644,829 downwards.
AGCTAATAGATGTATAGATATATAAAATATATAGTGTCTGTTAAGATACTGTACATATTCATTCGTAAATCATCGATATACTAGATAATGACAATTCAAGCAAAAGCGAGAAATCTATAATGGTAGTTGTAATCGCAAAAGTTGAGATTTTTGCCATAACAAAATTGATGAGCAATAAAATGGCCGCCTACTTGTAAAATTCGACCCATGCGCCGTTATTTTTTTGTACACTCATACACCCGATGGTTTAAATTTTTTTCCAAATCTTTAGTACAATTGCACACATACGAAAACGTAAAGTTGCAAGTATAAACAAATTTCGAAAACAAATTGAAAGCATTTATGAACTGATGATGGTTGTATGAGTGCAAGAGAGAAGAGAGATAAATGCAAATAGTCTAATTGTTTCTTTACGATATGTCGAACGTTTTCGAGTAAACTGAAATTCTTATGGGAGTCCATAAGAATTTTGATTTTTCCCCAATAATCGTCGGCACTCTAGAAAACAGTTGTTCAAAAACTTTCGTTACTGACTGCAGTTCGTTTCACATCACACCTTAAGGCCATGTGTCACTCGACCGATGGTAACACAAATCCCATTCCCTACTTTCTTCGAGAGCGTTAATATTTTGGAGAAAAAGCAACATCAGTTTTCATGCGTTTATTATATTTGCACGAAAGTCGATTTTCCTTTTGTCCAAAGTATCAACTGTCTCGAAGAAAATTCTAAAGACGATTTTTTGTCGCACAGGAGCATGGTGTGAGTATCGCACATTGCCTTAAGGTGATGTGAATAAAGTTTGTATCGTTTTCTCTTGCTCTCCTACATGCCCGCGTATGGCTGGCCGCGCATGGCGACGTTCTACTCACGCGACTAAAAAATCGCGTTCGCCCCAATGTGCGGACTCATAAAACCTTGTAGGTTATGTTTGCTGCGACTAAAAAATTGCGCCCGCTTCGTGCGCCGCTCATAAAACCCTGCAGGTTACATTTTCGTGACAGTTTAGTCGCGCGATTAAAAAATCGCCGTGCGCGGCCAGCCCATAGTGATATCGTTATCGAACTGGCGCAAACTCTGCTTAAAAGATCCCATTGAAAAAGAAAACTATAAGTAATCCGAACGGATGAGTTTTCTGTCCAGCATATTTCACATTAACAGCATTTTGATTCTGTTGAATTGAAAATACATCCTTTATGGAAAGGAGGATACCCATTGAAAATACTTTTTTATCAATCGATAACAATGCAATCCTATTTATTTAAGACGCAGATTACAATAAGTAATCCGAACGGATGAGTTTTCTGTCCAGCATATTTCACATTAACAGCATTTTGATTCTGTTGAATTGAAAATACATCCTTTATGGACAGGAGGATACCCATTGAAAATACTTTTTTATCAATCGATAACAATGCAATCCTATTTATTTAAGACGCAGATTCCTATGATTTCTCATTCATTGGCAACCGGAAGGTCAATCACGCTATCATCGAACCAGTTTATTCAGATTCAAATTGAATCGGTGGGCTATGGTTTGACTAGATATCTATGAGATCTTTTAAGCAGGATGGCTGTTTCACATCACCTTAACCCATTCGAGACGGCGATTTTTTTCACACACGGTCCCTAGGAGCGATTTTTTTTTTCCTTTATAGTGTTGATATTTAATTATTGCACACACGGGGTGCAGCCGGTCTTATAGCCTCGAAAATCAATTGCACGGTGTGCAATCGGTCTCGAATGGGTTAATGAGTGGGCGTGCAACATTATACTTTGTGCATGGAGAAGAAATTTAGGGAAAGTTAACTTGCAGCGATCGTAGTGGCGCGTTTGAGTACTAAACAGGGAGTGAGAGAGAGAGAGAGAGGTAGTTTGTCGTCCGCCAACGGACTGTTTTATATATTATATAAAAATAAAATCAGCGCCTTATTTTTGTAAGCTCTTTGTTTACAGTTTCTATTATAGATTTGCCACTTGTAAAAAAAATCTTTGTATACCAATATATTGCCTCATCATTTAATAAAAATTAATAAACTGTCCGATGCAAGCCAATGTCATATCCATCAACGCAAAAGTTTCCCAACTGTGACGACAAGTGGCGCCACTTGACTTCGTGCACGGAGCAAAAATAGAATGCGTTAAATAAGTTTGGCTTTGTCTCGCTTGTACTTGGCTCGAGACTATCTCGCGTCTCTTTATTATTTTTTCTTACAATATTATGAGAGGCAGAGGTCGCTTTTTTTGCCTCGTTATTTGCTTTATTCTACATTCTCGAGGATTTTTCGTCAGTGAATTAAGCTTATGTACAAACGATATACGCATAGATAAAAGTTTTCAATCACAAAATTCGTGTTCGATAAATATATTCGATCGAACGACATGTAGGATATCGATGGGAGTTTATTGGATCATGCAAAGTATTTTCCAACAATATCCACGAAGGCTGACAATTTGAGTGACTAAATTTTTTTTGATGATACAGTTTCCACCTAAATATATAGCAAAATATTCATTGATACTTTAAGGTCATGTGAAATCCCGAACGAGGAATTTTCTCCATTTAATGTGTAACAGACCATTTTTTCAAGCATCTTATTCACTTCTATCAATCCTGCAAGTCGAACGAATTTAAATTTCCTTCGAAATCGAGCACCTGTGAAGATTCGGGGTTTTTTTTTACCGACCGTCGGTATTTCAGATTACCTCAATTCATGAGCATGAAAAAATTGAATAATGCTGTTTAAAATTCTTTTAACTTTTTTAAAATTAGTACAGCCGAATCTTTTCGTAAATCCCGCATATTTTGGTGCTATTTTAACATAAATTGTTGTGATTATAATAGAAAATTGTAAAAATTCCACCGAAAAGGAAAATCATCGTAAGAATCGAAAAAAAAATATATAATAAAAACTGTCAATAATGTTTTCCCTGAATTTCCGTTACATATTACGGAATATTGGATAGTCGGTAGTCATTAGATATTTGGCTGGTTATAAAAGTTTAATGGGACCTGAAGAGGTCGATTATCCAAGCCATTATTCGTTTCCTTTTTTTTTTTTTTTTTGTTCAACAATTTATTACGCGTAAATTTATCCGACGTAAATTTAGTATTGCACACGTTGGCGATGCGTGACTAGATTCATAGTTTTCGTGAGCTATATTAGGCACAAGACTTTTTTCAAAGTGCCATAAAAATATGAAATGAATTATTTCGAATTTCCTTCTTTCATTCTTACGGATAGAAAAAAAAAATTACATAAAAATATTTTACTATTAGTACAAGAATCGCTGCTACATAACTTATCAGAGTTTACGATCGTGATCGTACGTTATTATGTAATTCGGAAGCTCCAATAATTGCACTCACATATTTTTGTTGTTATTCAACGATCGTAATTTAGACACTTTCGGTATTATAAGATTTATCAGTAAACTGGAAATTGTTGCAATTCGAATGAGTTCCTGTTCGAATTGTCACATTTCCTGCTTACAATTATGAACAATCGATATTTCTTCAATTTCGATAAATCGATATATCGAGTTCATAATGAACAAAAAACATGTAATATCATACTTTACTAATCTGCAGTTTTTCTTAAACGAAACATTGCCAAGTATCCGGTCTCCATTTCGTTCATCTTCTGTAGAACTCAAGTGTCAATTTTTTTTTTTTTTTTTTTCTGCAATGGTACATATTACTTGTGGGTAGTTTCCCCCTCAAGGGGGTGCTAAATTGCCAAATGGCATTCCTTACGTAGGGTCCTTAACCCAAATATATTCCCTCCAAGCTTCAGTAAAATTGGTTTAGTGGTTCGTTCGTCGTCATTTCGTTCATCTTCTTGTAGAGCTCAAAAATCTAAGACACGTTTTTTTCTTTACCGCATTACTTGTGGGTAGTTTCCCCCTCAAGGGGGTGCTAAATTTCCAAATGGCATACCTTACGTAGGGTCCTTAACCCAAATATATTCCCTCCAAGCTTGATTAAAATCGGTTTAGTGGTTCGTTCGTCGTCATTTCGTTCATCTTCTTGTAGAGCTCAAAAATCTAAGACACGTTTTTTTCTTTTCTGCATTACTTGTGGGTAGTTTCCCCCTCAAGGGGGTGCTAAATTGCCAAATGGCATTCCTTACGTAGGGTCCTTAACCCAAATATATTCCCTCCAAGCTTCAGTAAAATTGGTTTAGTGGTTCGTTCGTCGTCATTTCGTTCATCTTCTTGTAGAGCTCAAAAATCTAAGACACGTTTTTTTCTTTACCGCATTACTTGTGGGTAGTTTCCCCCTCAAGGGGGTGCTAAATTTCCAAATGGCATACCTTACGTAGGGTCCTTAACCCAAATATATTCCCTCCAAGCTTCATTAAAATCGGTTTAGTGGTTCTCATTGAATGAGAGCTTTAGTGGTTTTCTCGACAAAAAAAAGAAAGAAAAAATAGGGTCTTCTTTCTCACTCTATGAATTAAAAAAAAAAAAAAAACCTCCTAGATTTTTGAGCCCCTACAACATATATCAAGATGAACGAAATCGGAGCCGGACACTTGGGAATATTTTCTGTTAGTATAAAAATTTCAATGAAATCACGCTGTATCGTTGCGCCTTTCGATTAAAAGAGGAACTCTCCAACGTTGCTGGGACAGCACGTAAATTAATCAACGTATATAATATAATAATAATAATAATGATGATGATGGTGACGATGATGATAATGATTATATTATTAATAATAATAATAATGACAATAATAATAATAATAATAACAATAAGCGCTTCGACAACGTTATTAACTTGCCCGGACACGATTTCGTTCATTTTTCCGTCGTTCGTCATACTACTTCATTATTGATTCCACCTCGTGCTCTCTCTTTGGACGTGTGTCCGCGCGTTGGCCCGATTTTAAACGATCAAAATGCTTGCGGGACATTTTTTTTTTTTTTTTTTTTTTAACGAGTCTCTCTGTCTCGCGCACTTCCGAAAAGTCTTTTTCGATTGACCTCTGATGAAAAGTTCTCGAGACCGTAAGTCACGCTTTTGACGACGTTTCGGCAAAGTAAACATCTTCTCTCTCTCTCTCTCTCTCTCTCTCTAGCTCTCATTCTCACTTCCGGTCCTTGCTGAGATCGGATGGAAGCTCCGAGTTGTCGGAAGCGGATACGATCGTTCGCGGCGGTGGCGACAAACCTTTCGATGTCACGGGCAACGTGAGACCAGCAGCGCTCATAGCGACGTTCAAAGGTATCGTAATGAACGGCTGATTGGACTGTCCTGAATTCACTGCGGTTGCACCTGCGACGGGATATAAACAAGCTTGAGACGAGAGTCATTATTATATAGACTTATAGATATAGATGTGTATATATATACATATATATATATATATATAAAGTGAGGAAAGATTTGCAAAAATCTATTACTATATAATATAATATATAATATAATATATAATATAATATATAATATAATATATAATATAATATATAATATAATATATAATATAATATATAATATAATATATAATATAATATATAATATAATATATAATATAATATATAATATAATATATAATATAATATATAATATAATATATAATATAATATATAATATAGTAAAAGATTTTTGCAAATCTTTCGTGACTTTTTTTAAAATGCGAGTATTTGAATATTTTTATTGATTTTTTCGGCCAAAAATTATTTCTACAGTTCTTTTGGAAATCTTTATACATTGAATTAAAAAATAATCGTTCTTATCCTGAAATATAAAAAAAAAAAAATTAACTAACTACAAAAAAATAATAATTAATAAAACGAGCAACTTATTCAAATTATTTTAATTCGTTAATTTAATTATTTTGAGAATTCGTAATTTCAATATTTTAACAATGTACAAGGGGGACCTCTCGAACCGTTTTTGGTCAAGGGTTAGTGATTTTGACGCTTGTCTAGAATTTACTGCGTTATTTATAAAAAGATTTTTCTAACGACTCATTGGTCCCAATTATAATTGTCACAGAAAATATCCTGACGATGAATTTTGTGAAATTATCATTTGACCCCCCCAACTTTTTAGATTTTTCTAACGTCTCATTGGTCCCAATTATAATTGTCACAGAAAATATCCTGACGATGAATTTTGTGAAATTCTCATTTGACCCCCCTAACTTTTTAGATTTTTCTAACGACTCATTGGTCCCAATTATAATTGTCACAGAAAATATCCTGACGATGAATTTTGTGAAATTATCATTTGACCCCCCCAACTTTTTAGATTTTTCTAACGACTCATTGGTCCCAATTATAATTGTCACAGAAAATATCCTGACGATGAATTTTGTGAAATTATCATTTGACCCCCCTAACTTTTTAGATTTTTCTAACGACTCATTGGTCCCAATTATAATTGTCACAGAAAATATCCTGACGATGAATTTTGTGAAATTATCATTTGACCCCCCCAACTTTTTAGATTTTTCTAACGTCTCATTGGTCCCAATTATAATTGTCACAGAAAATATCCTGACGATGAATTTTGTGAAATTATCATTTGACCCCCCTAACTTTTTAGATTTTTCTAACGACTCATTGGTCCCAATTATAATTGTCACAGAAAATATCCTGACGATGAATTTTGTGAAATTATCATTTGACCCCCCCAACTTTTTAGATTTTTCTAACGTCTCATTGGTCCCAATTATAATTGTCACAGAAAATATCCTGACGATGAATTTTGTGAAATTATCATTTGACCCCCCTAACTTTATAGATTTTTCTATCGTCTCATTGGTCTCGATTATAATTGTCACAGAAAATATCCTGACGATGAATTTTGTGAAATTCTCATTTGACCCCCCTAACTTTTTAGATTTTTCTAACGACTCATTGGTCCCAATTATAATTGTCACAGAAAATATCCTGACGATGAATTTTGTGAAATTATCATTTGACCCCCCTAACTTTTTAGATTTTTCTAACGACTCATTGGTCCCAATTATAATTGTCACAGAAAATATCCTGACGATGAATTTTGTGAAATTATCATTTGACCCCCCTAACTTTATAGATTTTTCTATCGTCTCATTGGTCTCGATTATAATTGTCACAGAAAATATCCTGACGATGAATTTTGTGAAATTCTCATTTGACCCCCCTAACTTTTTAGATTTTTCTAACGACTCATTGGTCCCAATTATAATTGTCACAGAAAATATCCTGACGATGAATTTTGTGAAATTATCATTTGACCCCCCCAACTTTTTAGATTTTTCTAACGACTCATTGGTCCCAATTATAATTGTCACAGAAAATATCCTGACGATGAATTTTGTGAAATTATCATTTGACCCCCCTAACTTTTTAGATTTTTCTAACGTCTCATTGGTCCCAATTATAATTGTCACAGAAAATATCCTGACGATGAATTTTGTGAAATTATCATTTGACCCCCCCAACATTTCGAAATGAATTGACCAGGAATGATTTTTATCGGTAGATTCCAACCCTAAAAATTTAATATATTTCGAGATCTACTGATATGAACTCTCTCAATATTATTTTGCTTCCATTAAAAAAAAAAGAAAAAAAAAAAAAATCCACCTTTACGTGCTCAAAAGTATTCCTCATGAGAAAAGTAAAATTGAGAATTGGACTTACTGATAGAAAATTATTTACGAATGTGCAGAAATTATGAAGAAGAAATAAGCAAATTTCAATTAATGTTTTTGTTTTGTTTTTTTTTTTTTTAAATCATTGGAAACCAAGACTGATGCTGTTGCACTTGATAAAATGAGTCTGGAAAACTTGACTTTTATCAGTTTGATCAATTAAGCCCGATGGCATTTCGCGATTCGATCAAAACTACGCTATATATAACGTAATATTGAGTAAAGTGAGTGGGTAAGGTGGACCAAATGCGATTCCTGGAAAGTAGGTCCGAAGGACCAATACAACTTGCAGAGTCTCTCTCTCTCTCTCTCTCTCTCTCTCTCTGCACCATGCTGAATTAATTCATATGTATTTCTTCCTTTCCGGGTTAACGAGTCCCCGGAGTGTAAAGATATACGAGATCGAGAGATCGATATAATCGAGAATGAGACAGAGGAAACTTTTTTTTTTTTTTTTTGTTTTTTCAATTCCCCCTCATTGACGAAAATGGCTCGAGTACGGTCAACTTTCGTTCCCCCGTCTCGTATCCGTCGACTACAAATTATATTCGATTGGGCAAGCGCGTGACGAACATTATTGCTTTTATAAACTGTCGTAGGATCGACAAAGTCTCGCAAAATATTTTTTAGTCGAGCTCATGTAATTAATTAAATAGTTGAGGAAAAAAGTCCGGAAATCTCTCTCTCTCTCTCTCTCTCTCTCTCTCTCTTGATCGAAGCGATGTCCAATCGATAATTTTATCAAATCCAATTAATTAACGGAGATTAATCGCGATCGTCCTTTTGAAAGCCGAGAAAATCATTAAAACAAAAACTTAGCCACTCGATCGAATAGGAAAAATATTAAAAAATTATGACGAAAAATAAAAAAATAAAAAGTCCAATCAATAATTTT